>JAOYMU010000283.1:17394262-17404610 GCA_025802295.1 Psammodynastes pulverulentus
TTTTATACCGATTTTTAATCAAAAATTAGGGGTGCGCGTTATACACGTGTGCGCGTTATACTCGAATAAATACGGTAGTTTTACCTGTTATTTTAATTTCAACTGCATTATAAATGTGTAATCTCATGCATCCTCCGGAAGGCCAGTTCTAAATTCAAATATTCATTGCTTACTCTTTCCTTCCATTCACATCCATAATGCCTCTACAGAAGAGGAGGCTCTGTGAAAAAAATTTTCACACTTACTCTCTCTACTCAGTAGAACTTAGAAAGTTGGGGAATGTTGGTTAAATTGCACTTGATCTAATTTTATTTCACAGGATAAAACACAGGTAACTCTTGGTCATTATTTTGGTTCCATCCAATGAATAGCCCTGTAGAAATAGTTCTATTCCAGGCTTTCACTAAACCAGAGATTGCAACTAGTTGTGTGTTAAGATCCAATTTCTTATTTACTATTACAAAGATATTTATAGATATGAATATATAGCCACTGACCTTTGGACAGAAATGCAGCCCTGGGTACTGTATGCTTAACAAACTATATTGGGAACTCAGTTCACATAGACAAAAAATGTTCGCACTCTCATAGTATACAGAGGGTTAATACTTGTGTTTACTTGTGTTTAATGCAATGAAGTCCTTTGGTTGGGAGAGCAAAATCAGCAACCAAGACTTTATTTACTTTCAAACAAGGGATTTTTTTTAGGGTAGCAAAGTTACATATTGCACATGACTGCAGTAATCTGTTAATTGAACATTTTTGTCTCCCTGTAGTCCTTGACTTACAACCATTCGTTTGGCAATTGTTCAATGAAAGTGACTTATGACGGTTTTTCCCCACTTATGGGCATCACAGCATTCCTCAGGATCACGGGGTCAAAATTCAGGTGCTTGGCAATCAGCATGTATTTACAATGGTTGCGGCATCACAGGGTGATATGACCACTATTTGCCACCTTCTCAGCCAACTTTCAACAAGCAAAGTCAATGAGGAAGCTGGATTTTCTTTTAAAAAAAAACCCCACAATTCACTTAACAATTGTAGTTGTTTGTTTAACAATGGCAAAAAAAAACGCTGCAGAATTGGGTGCAACTGTGGTTGTAAGTTGAGGACTGCCTATAGAATTAGTCTCAACATAATGGGTTGCACCTGCCCAGGAAGGTCATTCCCTCATCTGAAATCTCACAAATATATGCATAATGTCTCTACACATCTTGTATATAGTGTAAGACAGGGTACAATGGTCGTCTTACACTTTGGCCCAAAGAAATAACTGTTGTAAGGTAGAGTTTTGCCCCAGAGAGCACAAGTTTGAACTGTCCTGTCCACTGATATCATCCAGCTAAGTTTTACAGGTGGTCCTTGTCTTATGATGGTAATGAAGCCTGACTATTATAGTCATGACAATTGTAAATCAGGTCATCATGTGACCACCTTTGGGGTTTATTGTAATTCTGGTCACTAAATGACCAGTCTTGAATTGAGGACTACCTGTACAGTAGTTAGGAATGAAATTCCCACTCCTGAAAGATAACATAGCAGTAATAATGCCTGTCCTCAAAGCTTTTGACAACGATTCACTCAAAACTCATGAATTTAGGCCGGTTGAGATTCTAAGGCAACCTTACGCTATGTTCCCTTCAGATGTGCAGATATCAACTCCCAGAATTCACTTTGCAACATGGTCACTCCTGTGAATTCTGCAGTTATGGTTTGCACATCTGGAGAGCACATAGTTTGGGGGAAGGTATCCTACAAACGGATCAATCTTAAGAATGACATCATGATTACAGATCCTTCTAAGAAATTATTAAATTTTTAATTCTGGATGAGCTAAATTCTGAAATACTGCATGTTGTATGCAAGAAAAAGCAATGAAGTCAACTTCTTGCCAATTTATATTCTTCAATCCACTTGAAAAATCTATGCAAGTTCTGCAATATAATTTATGTCAACACAACATAGCTCTTCCAAATGCTTTTTATCCATAATTTATTTCTTGCTATACAACTAGCTTAATTATCTGAATTTTCAGTATATTCTGGAACCACCCCATCCTGGTATATCATCTTACCCGATGTTCATTGATCAAAAGGTCCCGGGCAGCATTAAAAATCAATGTATGCAAATGCTTGGAATAGAAGACCAAAGTGTAGTCATAATCAAAGCCGTAGATTTCTATATCTGAGAGACTCATTTCATTGTTGGAAAAGATAGCATCTGGATTCAACAAATTACTCATGATTGAAGGGACTAAGTCTATGGAAGAAAAAGACACACAGGAACACTTGTTCATAATATATACCATAAATTCAATGCATCTACATAAAGGGTACTTAATGTTATCCTTTAGCTAACATGGCACTGATTCTGCACTATTCAGTAGCTCATTCAGATAGTAGTCACTCATTTTTGAGCTGTTTTGGGGGCCATTTTCAGGCCATTTGGGGGGGCTGAAAACACCCTGAAAAACGTCCTGTTTTTTGGCCAATTTTCAGGCCATTTTCTGGTGCTCCGGCACCCGCAAAGACCAGTTGGCTGGCATGCCAGAAACCAGAAGAGCAGCTGGTGACAGCGCACGTGCCCACTGAGAGGGCTCTGTGTGCCACCTCTGGCACATGTGCCGTAGGTTTGCCATCACAGATTTAGACAGTCACTTCTCTTCTGTTTAACTTTGTCATCTTTGTGGTTATCTTGACACCACATAAAGAACCTTTTGTTCATTGCCCAACTTTTCAGTTCTCATTATTTTGACCTCTGTATTTTAATGTTTGAGCTATTTGATTCTTGTCTTTTACTGAATTTGATATTACATCTTGTTTTGCATTTTAATTTTTATAATTCCTTACAAATTGCCTAAAGCATTTGACACAACACAAAAATGTTAAAGCAAACTACACTACTCCATGATTCGTACAGCTCACTTAAAATATACCAGCACTCAGCTTTCTGTCTTCTGTTTACAAAACCTGCCACTATCTTAGGAAGATAAAATTGCTGCATGAAAATCCTTACCTAATAAGGTAAATGAATCTATTCTGGAACACTCTTCAAATCCTGAAGCTATGTAACATAATTTGGCTTTTTAATAAAATGCATATGGTACCTGATAATACTTTGAAATAGGCATAATTTAACATAGCAGCATGATGCATCTGCCCTATTTAAACAAAAATATGAAAGCATACATGAAATATACTTTTTGCAACTGCAGCACAAAATCTAGAGAGAAAACGTAACTTATGCAACAGCTCATTTGAGAAGCATTGTGAAAAAATGGCAAGCATCTTAACTCACATACTGCATTGTGCCTTGCTTTAAGAGTACATTTTTAAAAAATAAATAATTGAAAATATGGTATTGTAAATTGATTTAGAATGAAAAAAACTCTTTGGCCCAGCATTCAATAGTATGAAGCAGCTTCTCTTTATGAAAAACAATTATATTCACACACAACACTACACTATGCCTTGTTTTAGCACTTATTTGTTGAATTCGCTTTGCTACTCTTACAATCTGTTGAGGAAGGTTACGTGAGTCTGGTTTGTAGTTCATTTTATTGGAATTCACATGTTATGCTAAACCATGGCTTGTTTAGTCATGATTTGTGAATAAATCAAATTGTCTGGTCCACACTACACACTAGTTCACATGCCATGGGTTGCAGCACCTCATCAGAAACTATGACAGAACAGAAAGACAACATTGTGGTTTTGTACAATATGTGAACTCCAGGCTTACCTTGGAGTAAAATCAGTCAGGAACATATTGTAGTCCCCAATCTAATTTATCTAATTACCATAATTCCCCTAAAATAAGACCATGTCTTATATTAATTTTTGCTCTAAAAGATGCATTAAGTCTTATTATGGTACTAAATGCATCTATCTGACTGACAATCTTAACTGGGGCTTATTTTGGGGGTAGAGTTTATATTACGAGCATCCTGAAAAATTATGCTTCGGCTTATTTTCCGGTTGGGGGAAACTTGGTAGGAAGCCCTGACAACAGCAATCCATGAAATTATGATTGGACTATAGCAATGCACTCTGCAAAAGACTGATGAAACCATGAGTGAGCCATAATTAATTAGAAGGCAGCTGTGCTGAGGCCCCTGCAAGTGGTTGTCTATACTTTCCAAGCCTGCCTTCTAATTAATTAGAGGTCAATACTGAATGTTCATTCTCCACTTTGAATCTTTTCTAAAATCAGCTTTGCTGCCCAGATAATTCATTGTGAGAGAAAGCCCATGTCTCTATCTTCTAGCATGCTCAGAGCAGCAAAGTAATTTCCCAGGCTTGAATCTTCACACCACCCTGAATCATTCATTCGTTTGTTCGTTCATTCGTTCGTTCATTCATTCATTCATTCCATGTCCCACTTTTATTTTTATAAATAACTCAAGACGGTGAAATATCCAGCACACTTTTCTCCTATTTTCCCCACAACCACCACCCTATGAGGTGAATTGGGCTGAGAGTGGTTGACCAGGCCAAACTCATGCAGCTAGTTTTCATGGCTAAGTTTGGACTTGAATCATGGTCTCTTGCTTTCTAACTTGGTGCCTTAACCATTAGACCAAAACTGGTTCCATGTACCAACCTTCTCCATGTTATGCTGATCAGCACAATCATTTTTATTTTATTTTTGCTGCTGAAGACATAAATATTTCAAAGGAACCCCAAAAGCAAACTGATCCACAATCATGTCTGGAGGATTAGTATCTCTTACATTTCCTCAATTTTAAAATGGCCTATCACCTTCAACAATGTTTTTATTATGTTCCAAGTTTAGTTTAAAAAAAAAAACCAATATCCAAGAAGCATAGCTCTGTTAAAAGGAGACAAAAGAAAAAGATACCATACCAAGAATGAATGGACTTTTCAGATTTTTTTTGACTGTTTTAGATAAAAGGATTGTTAATGTTTTGAAAGAATTTCTGGTAAGCTCCAGAGTTTTGTTAAAATTCACCAATAGAGGTAAGCTGCAGCTAGAATTTTAAGGAGTGGAGGAAATATGACCCTCTGGTTGTTATTAAAGTGCAATTATCACCCACACCAGCTAGCAAGTCTAGCAACATCTGTTGTATTTAGTAACTTGCATCTCAATCCTCAAGTCATTTGAATCCTCACTTAATCTTCTTCCACTTCTAAATAAGATAGATTTGACAGGTCCATCTCCAAAGACCAGAAAGCTGATTCATGATGCATCCAATTAATATGTTGGTCATCAGAGTAGAAGCTGTCAGGAAAGAGATATACTAAGGCTATATTCCCAGGAAGGTCACCATCACAGGGCACTGCATTCACTGTAGTGATACATTGGAGAGGCTGAAGATATTTTATAATGCTTTATAAAAACAGATGACATTATTTTATTCCATTTTAACCCCTTGAGTTATACAGGGCGGAGTTATACAAAACAATATAACTCCCATCTAGGAAAATTTACAGGAGACTTCAGCTTCTTTGTCCCCAGGAGGAAAGTGTGCCAGAATGTAAGGGCCATTACCAACCATGTCCCATTGATTTCTTGTGTGGGTAATGATTCACAAAAGCCACTCCTTTGATAATCTATATGAGATGGGCAGAATATGCTTCACAGAGTCATTCCTGGCATGTCCCAAACACACACTTTATAGTAGCACTTTGAATGGAACTCAGACTCTTACTCAGAGGTCTCCAAACTTGGCAACTTTAAGACTTGTGGACTTCAACTCCCAGAATTCCTCAACCAGCTATGCTATGGGGACCCTGTCTTACAGCTATCAACTGCAGCAACCTAAGCATAGATGGAATTCTGCAATGGCAATAATGTTTGCAGACTATTTCTTTACATTTAAAAAAGGGGGGGCTATAGAAATCTTACCCACATCTCTCTTCTTTAAAAAGTATTCCCTAGGGATTACCTCCTTTTCAATTATTATTATTTTATTCCCAGTACTTCTTATTCAAAATGCCTCTGATTTAATTATTCTCTTCCTGGTGGCAGAGCTTGTTTGATTCTCTTGTACATTTGCTTGCAATCCTCCTACCTAAGGTTCCTAGTAATCCTTACTTGCCTATGAGACAAAAGCAAATTAATACTACTGCAACTGAAGATCCTGATTGGATTTTCACTTTTTATTTAAAAGTGAACATTAAAAACAACTACTGGAGCTGTAATTTATGCTGCAGCCTAGAATTAAGCAAGTAGGATGTTTAAGCTACCTTCCTCCCAGAGTTTTTGAAATAATGCTCACAAGCAGGGGGGGGGAATTCACTAAGGATTTACTATGGGTTTCCCAAGTCCATACATTATCCAGAGATTAACAGCACATCGTTCTTCTATCAGGACATCCCAACGTCATAAAAACACCCCAATTTTCTTAGTGACAGAGGGCTCTGCGTTTGTGTGTACAGGCATCCTCACCGACTACCTACAAATCCAGTACCATTACCATTGCCTGGTTTATCATATCACCTGCTAAACTCTCAGCTTTTAAGCTCAAGCCATCGCAGGGCGACAAACCTGCTCCCCGCGTGACCTTGGCCAAGGAGATCGCTTTCCCCACATCGAAGCTTCAGGCGCATCACCTCGCGCCGTCGAGTAAGGTTGTTTTTAGTCATTTTGGAGCCCGCCCAAAACGAAGAGGAACAAAAGAGGGAAGTGAGATGAGGAGGAGGGCAAGCCCCCTTTCTGCGATCCTCGAGGGCAGAGAGGGAAGATGGAAGCTTCGTTTTTTAAAAAGGCACAAAAAGCTGCTCGGAACCGAAACGTGCAACAAGCAGCGCGCCAAGAATATAAGCGAGAGCGCTCGCCCTGCGGGACAAGCTTCTCTTCCGCCCCGGTCCCCGATTCTCTCTCACCTTTGGTGACTCTTTTGGCCTCGTTGTAGCTTTTCCACAGGTAGCTTTTCATATCCGGAGGCGGAGCGGAGGGCTGCTGTTGTTGCTGCTGCGGAGACAGCGTGCAGTAAGGCTTCGCTTTTAAGCCGCCGCCGCCGCCAAGAGAAAGCCCGGCGGAGAGGTCAGGGAAAGGGACAGCCGCCGCCGCCGCCGCCGTCCTGCCCGCATTGTCTTTCCCTGCTGCCCTGAGAAGGACCCTGAAGGTACCAGCAGCCGCCACTGCCATGACCAGCGCAACAGCCTCCAGCGCCTTTGGGCAGCAACGTCGGCGAGGCGCGCGCCGGAGTTCTCCTCTCCACGCTTGCAAGCGCCGCCGGCTGAAGTCACTTCCTCAAGCCCCGCCTCCTCCGGCTGGCTGGGCTCGCAGAAGACAATCCTGGGGTCCGGACGCCGCGGGTGGCTGCGCCAGAACTCCGCCCCCCCATCCCATTTCCGAGCGCGCGCATAGCAAAAGCGTTCTTAGGCTTACGTACCGCTTCACAGTGCTTTCCAGCCCTATCTAAGCGGTTTACGGAGTCAGCATACTGACCCCCCTCCCCAACAACCTGGGTCCTCCTCATTTTACCGATCTCGGAAGGATGGGAGGCTGAGTCAACCTTTGAGTCGCTCAGTACTGCATTCTAACCGCTGCGCCACCACGGCTCCTGTTGCTCATATGGACTTCTGCGGCCCCTCACACTGCCTCGATTCCGCCCGATAAAGGGCCTTTTTAAACTCTCGTGTGTTGAATCGACTGCTTTGCTCGGAAAATGGAAAAATTGCGCGGTGCAGCTCATGGTCGGAGATAGGAGGCCGCACCCGGGCATTATATTGGCGGGGAGGAAATTCACGTCCCCCCACATCTGGATGGGTTTTCCCAAAGGTGCTTTTTCAGGAGGCAACTGGACGTCCTTGTTTTTTTCTTTCTTTTTTCTCCTGAAAAAGCACCTTTGGGATAACCATGATCTGGATGACTGAGAATCTCTACAGATCTGCATGGATTGTCCCTCAGGAGACTGAAGCAACTTGCTGATGGTTGGGCCCAAGCCTCTTTTGGTTACTTTTGAGAAATCCTGGAGGGATGATGTCCCAGATGAGAGAAATTTTCCTTAAAAGGGGGGAGGAATAGGATGCAGGGGATTAAAAATCAGCCAGTCTGACATTTACAGCTGGAATTTTGAACAGAGCATAAAATGATTGATTGTAAGCTACTTTGAAAGCAATATAGTGATTGCCTCAACCATGAAGTGAACTAAACTGTGACCAGATTCTGTAAAAAGAAACTTGAAAAAGGCATGGAAATCTGGAATCATCTAACACACTATGCCCAAATCAAAATACTATATCAGGTTACAGAATAGTTTAGTGCCATAGTATCTACTGAGCAATAATACAAAGTGTCACATGCAAATGATTGATGAACAAACATGAGAAGGTTAAAATGTATTTAATTAGTTTATAGCATGAACAGCTGCACAGGCCACAGAAAAACTGGGCAATCGCAGGAGAATGAGATGATCAGACAATTCCATTTGCTGGTGGGAAATGCCTCCTGAAGCGACCATTCCGTTACAATGAAAATGAAAAAGAAAAGATAACTTAGCGACCAATCCTTTGCATTTATATCTTCACAGGCCTGTTGTCAAATTCTACAGCAAACATAATTTGCCATACAGGAGAGAGAGGAGGGAGGAGCCCCCCCATCCCCCCTTGTGGAATGCAGAAGACGTTAAACACAGGAAACCAGACTCTGGCTCGCAAACAGGTCATTGGAAGAACGTGACTGATGACAGCGAGCTATAAACATAAATCATTGGGGAATGTGACTCAGGAGGGGTGGGGGAAAGCAGGGTCATAGGGGACGTTGGCTGGGTGGGTTAGATGAATCTTCACCGAGGAGCTGCCGACATGCTGGCTCCAATAAATAAAAGTTCAGAGCTTTGAAATCTGTCTCCTGGAAGTTTTATTTGACAAGGAGCCTGCTGTTCGGAGTTCTTCACACCTGTAAAGCAAAGGAAAACTGAAGTACAATCATAAGCATAGTTGTGATTGCAGGATCCAATCTGAGTGGGTCACCAGGACCAGAGGTTTATTTTTCCAAGGTTTTGTGTTGGAGCCCATCCTCGGGGAACTTCTCTCTCTGTGGGTTGTACAGTACAACTGTACTTATATGGTAGCGGGTTGTATGTGGCTTTCAGTTGTTAATTAGGGTGCTGTTAACTAAAACCACACACAATCAGGCAACATATAAATACCACTGTAACAGCCCTGTGCATAGATTCTGGAGAGAAAGAGAAGTTCTTTGAATGCATGGAAGAATAAACCTCTGGTCCCAATGACCAACCCAGATTGGATCCTGCAACATTACCCTGGGACATGTATATTTGCCTTAATTCGACAGTTGTGATTTTGTTTAGTGATCATTTTGCTTAATGACCAAGTCGCTGGTGCCTACCGCAGTCATTAAATCAACACTCCCTGTTAGACTTACAGGGTATGAAGGAGTGCAGGTTTTGAAATGAAACAACTGTATAGTAATCACTACTGCTTAGGTGTATTTGGAAAGTTCAGCTCAAAAATAAGAATGACCAATTGTGATCACCAATGAAGAGCGAATAGAATTGTAAAATTGCACAATAATTAAGCTCTCACATTTATATTTATGAAATTGTCCTACACTGTTATGCTGTAGGACATAAACCTTTTAAAATAATGTGTACCTACTGCTAAGCACAATTTGGATGGCCCATTGCACTACCACATGGGCAGATACACAAAACATTGTGTAAGGGTTAGGATACCATCAATGGCCTGAAAATGGGCAAACCTTATGCTTAAACAATATTGTACCTAATAACATAAGACAATAACTTGCTTGTATCCCCATTATTGCCAGAGCAGAAAATAGGCATCAACTACTAATTTGTATTAATATTCAATTATATTACCAATACAGGTAGTCAACTTATGAATATAATTGAGCCCAAAATTTCTATTGCTGAGACATTTGTTAAGTGAGTTTCGCCCCATTTTATGACTTTTCTTGCCACAGTTGTTACGTGAATCACTGCAATTGTTAGTAACATGGTTGTTAAGTGAATCTGCCTCCCCCACATTGATTTGCTCATCAGAAGGCTGCAAAAGGTGATCGCAACCATTATAAATATGAATCAGTTGCCAAGTGTCTGAATTTTGATCACGTGCCCATGGGGATGCTGCAAAGGTTGCAAGTGTGAAAAATGGTCATAAGTCGCTTTTTTCAGTGCCATTGTAACTTTGAACAGTCACTAAGTGAACTGTTGTAAGTCAAGGATACCTGTATTATTACACGCCCTGTTTTATGGTTATGTACATAGCAGTGGTGGAATTCAAATAATTTAACAACTGGTTCTCTGCCCTAACGACCAGCTGGGTAGGTGTGGCTGGGTGATCATGTGATTGGGTGGCGCTCAGGCGACAGTAAGTCTGGGCGTACTGCC
>JAOYMU010000283.1:17443471-17460274 GCA_025802295.1 Psammodynastes pulverulentus
GGGATGTCCAAACTTGTCAACTTTAAGACTTGTGGACTTCAACTCCCAGAATTCCCCAGCCAGTTTGGACATCCCTGGCTTATCTGAATGTATTTCAGCTTCTGTATAATTCTTAACTCGTATGTATTCGATCGGGAATGCCCAAAAATCAGACAAGTTTGGACATCCCTGAGATAAGCTATGCAAATGTATCTTCCTTAACTTACTATTCGAAATATTTTTTCTTTTCTTTTTTTCCAAAAAGATACTACACTCCTCTTCAACCAGCCTTTTATCCCTTTTCCTACAACCAAACGATGGCTGCAGCTCCTAATCTGGAGATGATGGATGAGCATGAAGGTCTTCAGGAAGTTTTGGAACCAGACATTGCTCAGGAACCTATTCAAGGTATCTTTATTTATTTTTTTCCCCCACTTGAAATACTGAGCACAAACTTGCAACAATAATTTCTTCTGGAATTTGTGAACATTGCAGGATTGTTTTCTCCTCAGAAAAGATTTGGTTGTGAAGAGCTTTTCTTTAAGATAAAATGTGTGCTTAAATAGGTTTTGCAATATGAGAGGCATACACGAACCCTGATCTTAAATGTAAAGTTTTTACTATCCTTGATGAAACATCAAACTCTAATGGAACATACTTTAAAATAGTACACATTGAATTTGGCAATTTCTTTACTGAATAATGATATTCCAACAACATGCCATTCAAAAATGAGTTACTTCAGTAAAGGCGGTCCCTCGTTTAAAAGTTGCATTCGTGTACATATTTGTTCCCAAAAAAGTCTCAAGGAAACATTTTGTGATTACCTTGTAAATCTGTTGTTTTCTATGCATATTTCCCAACTGCCTTTCATGTTAGTAGTGCGGAGTAGAATTTCATACCTACTAGCATGATGGGACTTCTCATTTCTCCCATCCCTTACTCAGGCCTTCTCAGTAAAGCTGCACAGGAATCATAGGTTATTAATTGAAAAGGAAATGTTCATTCCACTGTGTCCTCTGAAATATACAACTGAGTTTACATATGCTAAATCACAATATTCACTCAAGAAATCACAGGGGCTGAACTCACACAATATATTGAAATTAATGCAATCTTTAAATCGACCACCATTTAATCAGCAGGACCAATTCACTGGATTTCCCCCATGATCATACTCTGCCAAAAATTAAATACAGCAATCTCAACCATTCTCCCATTATAGGAAAATAATAAGTTATTGTTACCTTGCAATTATTGTGCATTATGCATTTCAATAACATTCCATAATATTTTCTAATAATTGCAGGTACTCCTCGAGTTACAATTATAATGGAGCCTGTCCATTCCATTCGTAACCCAAGAATTTGTGGGGGTGAATCTCATACCTTGAACGGGATTATTCCCTCCTTTTACCCACGCATTCACTAATTGAATGCGAAGCTCGTTAAGTGCACCTGAGGTATTTCAGGGTGGGGAAGGCCATGAGGGGCCTACTGATGGAACAGGCCATCTGCCTAACACCCCCCAAGGCCTCCCTGACCCACTGAAATACCGAATGTTCCCCAGAATTGCTTTTTCACTTACTTTGTGAAGATCTAGCAAGCAGCTTCCTCTCCAACCTCATGCGCCCCTCTGCAGTTCCATTCAGGCCTTCACAGACCTTGCTCGGCAGGTTGCCAGCCAAAATGGAGCTTCTGATGGGCAAATCTGGCTCTCTGACGCTTCGTTCAGCCATCCATGGGCCTCCCCTGGCCCATTGCAAGCCAGTATGGCCCTTGGAAGCTCCATTTCGGCCTGCAACAGTCCGTGGGAGGCCCGAACGGAGGGTCAGATCCAGCCCCCAGAATCTCCATTTCAGCCTGCAACTAGCCAGGGGAGGCCCACGGAGGGCTAAATGGAGGGTCAGATCCAGCCCCAGAAGGCTCTTTTTCAGCTTGCAACAAGCTGGGGGAGGGCCAGATCTGGTCCTTCAAAGCTCACTTTGGCCCACAATGTGCTGGGTGAGGCTCCTGGATGTCCAAATGGAGCTTCTGAGGGACAGATCCACCCCTCAGAAGCTCCATTTTGGCCACCAACATGCAGGGTGAATGTTGCAGAGCCTCTAGGGTTGTTCGTAAGGGCGAACAACTGCCATGGTGCTGCAAGATTTGTAGTTTTGGACCTTGTTCGTAAATGCTAGGGGGCACTTACTGTGTAACTTTAAATGTTCACTAAGGGAATTCTTGTAACCCAGGAATTACCTATATTAGTTAGTTAGTTTTAGAGACATTTTCAAGTGTGATATGACTCAGTTACATTAAAATGTATTACTTGCTAATTGCCAGTATTTGGGACAATTTGAAGATTTGTTTGATCAGGGATAAAGGAAGGGAGGGGAGGGGAGGGTCAAGCTTTAAGCTTCTTCTGTCCTGTATAGATTTTTTAACCTTAAGGTGGAGGTTCTTCTATACATTAAGGTTTTTGAGGGTTTTTGAAACCCTAAAATTCTTTAAGGAATTGCTGTGGGGTGGGAAAACCCAAGACATTGCATATTGAAGACACTGATAAACAATGTAAGAACATGTAGGAGAAGCTGTGTGGACTAGGAGAGACAATGAAGTTGCTGGTTAGATCTGTGGATCAAAATTTCTCCATTGTCATTGTTGAAAGTTGGTAAGTTTAACTGAAGAAAAAAAAACTTGATAAATTTGAAAAACATTTCTAAACTTAAAACATAAGAAAATTATTCTGCCTTCACCATTAAATAAGATGTCTCCTGTCTTTCAGCAACTGTTAAAGGAAGGAAAAGAAGAAATAAATCTACTGAACCCAAAAAATCTGCTGCTAAGCCTAAACCTAAGCCTAAACCTAAACCTAAACCTGCAAAATCCAAAGGAAAACAGGAAAAAATCACAGATAGTTTCAAAGTCAAAAGAAAAGTTGATCGCTTTAATGGTGTTTCAGAAGCTGAATTGTTGACCAAAACTCTTCCCGATATATTGACCTTCAATTTGGACATTGTAATTGTAAGTCAATTGTAAAAATACTTTTGCTGTAGATAATGGTTATGGTCAATTAACTAAGCAATTTCTTGATAAATTCTTGAAGGGTCTTCATGATAGCCGGTTGCGAGTCTTGGATATGTTTTGGTTTTATATAGAAGCATAGACCTCTACATTGATATTTAATGACCTTCTTATTATACATCGTTTCTGGTTTTCCCTTGCTTTCTTGAAGAGTTTACAGGACCAGATAAAACAGGTTATAATTTGTGGAGACTGAAAGTCATGACTCCTTTATTAACTTTGAATGTTAATATATTGTCTTAATCTAATATCCTGCATTAGGAAACTTAAAGTTATATATTAAAAGGACTCAATTTAATAGAATGCCATTTAATGGATTTTCAGTGCAACAGGTACAATTTTCATCTGAGCATGTCTAAAATAACTACAGAATTCATTCAGCTGATGTGAACTGGACATGTATTGATTTATATGACAGTATTTCTGTAATGACATAATTTGTATCATTTGCTTAATGATGTCATTATGCAAATTATATAAATCATCATGAGCAGATGAATTTATTGGACAATCAGGAGTGACAGATGCTCTCTTTATCCAAATGGTTTACTCGTGTTATGATTGTTCTTTTCATTACATCCAATACATTTTTTCATGAACAAAATTATGATTTCATTTATGTATTCCTCCCTAGATTGGTATAAACCCAGGTTTAATGGCAGCCTACAAAGGTCATCATTATCCAGGACCTGGAAACCATTTCTGTGAGTATCCCTTTTCTTGAACTCTGGAAATTTTGTTATAATCCTCAGTTTTTTAGTTGTAGTAACAGAAAGCAATAGGTTATGACTGTAATCAAGATTTTGTTATTGCTAGAACAGGTTAGTCAATATGTTCATATATCAATGAAGGTAGCTCATACATTTCGTTTGCATAAATTCAAAGCAAATTATGTGACAAATTGCCTGTTAGGACATACAAAAACAAAACTGGTTTTGTTGATTCCTGGACTGGACCAAGAAATGAAAAAATATCAAGAAGAGCGCAAAAACCTAGTTTCAGGCTGACAAGAAAGCTGCTTAGATATAACCATGTAGATACCATCAGTTGAGCTTGATTCAAGAAGACTTCATTATTTTCTTTAAATAATAATAAAAATTATGCTATATTATGTTAATAGCCTCATTTTGTGAATGATTATAGTTACTTTACTATTTTTGAAAGTAAAAATAAATATAATTTAATAAATATAATTTAAAAATAAATTATAGAGTTTTGATATGTACTTTCCAGAAAATGACAAATACATTTTTTGGCTCCATAGGGAAATGTCTTTTTATGTCTGGGCTAAGCAACGAACAGTTGAATCATATGGATGATCATACTTTGCCACATAAATATGGTATTGGATTTACAAATATGGTGGAAAGGACAACACCAGGTAGCAAAGACCTTTCCAGGTAGATTTTTTTTTAATATTACGGTATTTATCAGAAAATTATGGTCCTATTTTTTATTTGTGCTATTTTGTCCTCTTTTCAGCAAAGAATTTCGGGAAGGAGGACGTATTCTAGTGCAGAAATTGCAGAAGTATCAACCTAAAATAGCTGTTTTTAATGGAAAATGTAAGTTTTAAAAAATGAGTCTTAGGCATTTTGTTGTGGTTAAGCTTTTATTATAACTGATGGATGTATTTCCAATTTCACTACAGGTATTTATGACATTTTTAGTAAAGAAGTTTTTGGAGTGAAGGTTAAAAAATTAGAATTTGGACTACAGCCGCATAAGGTTCCAGATACAGAAACAGTAAGTGCTTGTATTCATTGGAATATAAATTTTTCACAATTATGGAAGGACTTTTTAAATATATTTATTTCAATACGTAAATCAAACATCTTGCTGTTTAGGATATGAGTCTTCATTTAAAATTACTGCTGTTCTCTTTAAGAGTTTTAAGTTTTCAGAAAGTCTGCCAAAGATCAAAAAGCTCTGTAACAAACAATTTTAATATTTGAAAATGACCAGTTCGGTGGCATAATTGGTTGCTTTTTTCTTCCTATTTTTTTGTACAGCTTTGCTATGTGATGCCATCATCCAGTGCAAGATGTGCTCAGTTTCCTCGTGCACAAGATAAAGTTCATTATTACATAAAGCTAAAAGACTTAAGGGATCAATTGAAGGGGGTTGCACCATCTGCTGAAGTCCAGGAAGTACAATATACATTTGATTTGCAGCTTGCACAAGGTATTCCAAATGAAATCAAAGTAGTACTTATGAATTACATAATATGTCAAATCTTCAAAAGTAAATAACAGTAGACCCAGACAGTTATGTTGTGCTATAAAGTAATGGTTACAGTTCTTACGCATTTCAGATTTAATGATTACACAATAATGCAAAATCCATTGTGTGACTTCTTCTGGAAGGCAATTCTTATCTATAGAACAGGATATTTACACATTTTCAAACTGTGATTTGATTTTGTTCTGAAAAAGGATAACTTTGACAAATGGGTCTGTGTTTTAAGAATTAAAAAAACACACAATTTCAACATTGTGAGTCTGGTTTATGCAGAGGAAGCTAAGAAGATGGCTGTTAAAGAAGAAAAATATGATCCAGGATATGAAGCAGCCTATGGAGGAGTTTATGGTGAGAGAACAACCTCTGAGAATGAACAGTGTATCTTCCCCACAAATGGAACAGGTACGGCATGAAAAAATTCAAATTACATCTTTATTTAATCTATTTTCCCCAACTGAGAAGGCAGTAAAATTGTTTCTTGGGCAGGCTGCAATAATTAGAATCTTCATGACCCCCAATTACTTCATAATCCTTCTGCCAGTTTGAAGGGATGGAATAAAAGTAAAAATAACTCCATTTGTCAGTTTAAACAATATTCATGTTTTGCATTGTATGCAGCGGTAGGGTATTACTTTAGTACTAAGGGCGGTTCGAAGTTTTCTGGTGTTGAAAATATAGAAAGCAAGTACAAGAGATTTGGCTTTTGAAGCCAACACCACCTCTAGTCCTGTTTCTTCCCTACAGTGGGGGAATGAGAAAGACTGCAAAAATATCCTCAAGGAGAAAGAGCAGGAGTCTTGGATTTCCTCTTCTGAAATTGGAGCCTTCTTTCCAATCTCAGAAGAGGAAATCCAGCAAAATCTGAGGCCTGAAATTGTGTCCCAGAAAGCTGGAAGATTTGCTTAAGTTTTTTTTTTTAAAACCCTATTCACTATGAACACATGAACAGCATAAATGCTATAAAATATGTGCTTCTATATTCTTCATGTATTTTGCACGTGGTTGTGCTTCTTTCTCCCTTAGTTTTAATAGCAGCAACTGATGTAGGTTTCTTTTTATGCAGCAACCAACATGGAGTACGGCAGTGGTTCTTCAGTTGGTGATGTGCCTAATGGACAGTGGATGATGCAAACTTTCACAGATCAGATTCCTGAATTTAGCCTCTCAAGAGCACAAGAAGAAGGAAGAGTCGGTACTTAGAATCAACTCTATATTCTACAGTCATTTTTTTAATGCAGTGGTCAAGAATGGTACCTCAGTTCCCCAACTGAAGCATTTTAATAGCATTGTACCTCTTAGTTTTTCTTAAGATGAGTCATTTTTGGTAGATGAATTAGATTAATTTAAAGAAGTGTCCTTTGTTAGAGGAAAATAATTCTCTCCCCGTTCTTTCTTTTTTCCTTCTTTTTTTTTTTGTAGAAAGTTTTGTAGCTAAAATTATTCCATTTTTGCAGTTTTAGCCAAGTTATTTCTCGTTTGTGATGTCCAATGTCTTGTTTAAAATCCATATTTTGTAAGATACTCTGTGAAGTTATATTTTGAAGATAACCCTTCCTGGGTGTTGGGATACACCCTATGTATGCTCATTTATATGAATTAAAGGGTGGAAATGTTGATTTAACAGTTACCAAACAGTAACATAACAAAATAGTTGAAATGCAAGCCTACCCATTTAAGAGAAGAGAACTCAGACAGAACTCCAGGTTAGTTTACCTCTCTTTCCCCAAAAAGGACTAGATTCCTAATTCTCCCTGGGTTTTGTCATTGGTAATTGAATGTGAAAACTGCCTTTTGAAAAATGTGGAGGTTGAGCCACATTTACCCTTAAGTTCAAAAATATTTTTCAGGGACCCAATTCTGTATTTTTTTTAATTTCTGTTTACCATTATTTCAGTTGCAGTTCCTCTTTTCCTTCCTTCTACCACTCTGCTTTTAATTCATTCCCAAATTATTTTAGCTATGAGTTACTACTGGATTCGATGCTCTCTGTAGACATACGTTGCAACAATTTCAGTTGGCATTGCTGGTATCAACAAATGGTTCGCTTTGAGTAAAACAATGCTTTTCTATGCAGTTGACATAACTACTTTTGTATTTATCGCTCTAAGTTAGGCTTGGAGAAGGAAAGATAGATGTGAGAACAGGAGTTGCACTATTTTTTCTGTGACACTCCACTGTTCTGCTTGTGGGGTATATGCACTCTGTTAGAATATTCTGCATGCTGTGCTAAATTTGCAATTCAGCAGATTGTGACCATTGTTATTTTAAAAACAGAGTTCCTACTGAGAATGTTTGCGCTATCTATGCCTTCTTTTCTCCTCCAGCCTGCTTTCTCCTTGAGGGGTAGAGATAAAAGCAATAAAAAAAGTAAACAGAGTTTTTCAGAATCAATTGGTTAGGTGCTTTAGATACTTGAATTATGTACCAGAACTCTATTTCAATGTGTATATAATTTAGATTATCTAACTACTTCACAAATAGCTGGAAATGTTTAAAATGTTTTATTGGCGTTAGGAAGTAGGGTTGTACGGATCAATTTAAAATCAAACCGTAGCTTGCTAAGTCACTTTGGAACTTTTCCAGAGTGTTTTGATTTCTTGCTCATTAAAAGATGAGCGTATTTATGACCTGCCACAAAATAATGTACATGAATCCTCCAAGCCAATTCTTTTTTAATATTAAGATGTGTATCTAGTTCTGATCATGTTGGTTAGTCTCTGTGGAAACTCCATGTCAATAATCTAGTAAATTCATTTGTAGCACAATCTTATGCATGTTTATTCAAATTGAGCTCCACAATATTCAACAAGGTTTACTTCCTAGTAAGTGTGCTTAAGATTGCACACTTATGTGTCACTGTTTACATGGATACTTTTTTGCAAGTGCTTGAAGTGCCTTGCATCAGGGATCTGGAACACTTTTTTAAACAGAGAATTATCTTGCTGCAGATCATGCATAGATCACTATTACGATGTGAAAAGGGGATGACTTGTTTTGAAAGAAACATCCAGGTTAACGAGATACGAATGCACATCAGTTCTAGAATATGGTGCTTTAAAATGTATTTAATATGTCTGATCTGCCTTTTTTTTTTTTTTTTTTTTTTTGCAAAAAAAACAATTGTTATAATATTTTCTGGTGCTTTATTGTAACATTGTTTAAAAGTCAATGATTAATTGTATTGGTGTTGTTACAACAAAGCAATTTTAAATTATTTGAAATAAAATAATGGATGCTTAATTTTATTTGGCTTACTTTTATATATGGAAGATGCACTTACGGCAAAAAAAAATATTCAGAAGTATTACAAACAGTATTTTAGTAAGTTCTTATTTACATAATTATTTAAATAGAGACCTTGGTGTTATAAAGATTGTTTCCCTAAACAATGTTTCAGTTTCAGCTCCAGCTAAAAAAGATGATAGTGTGCTTACTTTGTGCCCTTATTATACTTGTGGTAAAGTTTCATTTTGATACTTATACATCATAAGATTCAGTTACAACCTTACACAGTAGAGCCGTGTTCACTATAAGAGGTAAATCCCATCACAAAACATATAACTATGATCATGCTGAAAACTAAAGATAAATGGCATAATTAGCTGTTAGGACGAATCAGTTTAAAAGTTCCTGAAGGGTCAGGAACAAACCATTTTCCCCAAAAGTCAGTGTGTCCACTAGGGTAGCCCCAAGGCTTATATCTCCCATTCCAATGAAGCAACTTGGCATCCTGAAGAAAATGCTCTGAATATCTAGCATCAGGACTCCAGCCTATGAGGGGGGAAAAGTAAGAAAAGTAAGATTAGTTTTTACCCAAAAAATTCTTTTGCTTAACAATAAATTGTATGTAGATGGCATTTAATTAAATATGTTCAATGCTAAACTAGGTTTGTTTATCTGATCTAAGTTATGTTGAATTCAGTGTACTTTGGGATTTGTAGGCATAGGAGTAAATACAGGTGGAGGGAATCTACCTGTATTCACATGATGTGTGAGCTGGGCAGCTATATACCATATTTTTCAGAGTATAAGACGCACTTCCCCCCCCCCACCCAAAAAGTGGATGGAAATGTCTGTGCGTCTTATACAGCAAATACAGGCCCATTTTTGGCTTCCCAAAGCCTCCATGCATCCTGTTTTTGGCCTCCCCAATGTCCAGAAGCACTCTGCAGGCCAAAAGCATACCCGTTTTTGGCCTCCCAAAGCCTCTGTGCATCCCGTTTTTGGACTACATGGTGTCCAGAAGTACTCTGCAAGCCAAAAATGTGCCCATTTTTTGCCTCCAGAGGTCTCCGCGGGTCCCGTTTTTGCAGAGCACGGAGTGCTTCAAAGTAGGGAAGACCCTTGGAAGCCTAGCACAAGCCCAGAGCCACCTGCCCTGGGCTTCCCAAGGCCTCCCCCACCCTCCAAGAAGTCCTGGGCTCTGCTTCACACCCCTTGGTTCCCCATAGGCCTTTTCCCACCCCTACCGGGTCCCCATTGGCACAATTCCCATCCCACCAGGCCAAACACCCTCCTTTCTTAGCTTTTCAAGAGCTCCAAGGCCTTCCAGAGGGCTGAAACAGATTGCTTCATTGCGCTGATATAATTCCATGGCGTTTCCACTGGCTGGGTTGCATTTTGATATTCCTCTGTTTCTGGAATAATGCCATGTAGCCCTGCGATAAAGCGATCCCTTTTGCTGCCTTAATGTGGTTTGCACAGTGCTGCATAAAATTTCTACAGCTTTCAGAAGTTTCTGCAGTGCTGTGCAGATCTTATTAGGTCAGCAAAATGGGCCACTTCCAGGGCTGCATGGCGGTGACCCAGAAGCTACTGCCATTATGTTCTGCCCAAAACATGGCAGTCACTTCTGAGTGACTACCACATGATACATGGACAAGCTGCTTTGCTTTGCTGCATTACTGGGGTCTCAATAGCCCTGCAAAAGCATTCAGAAGCTTCTGTAACACTGCAGACCATGCTAAGCCAGCAAAACAAAGCAGTTTGTCTGACAGCTACCATTTTGTCTCCACCCACAAGCAGGTAGGACAAAATGGCCATATTCAGGTTGCCACCACATGGCCCAGGAACACATGGCCGACCCTCCTTTCCCAACATGAGGTCTTGAGAGCTTCAAAAGATAAGTACAGTGCATGATGGACATGTGGGGAGCAGGATAGAATGGGGGAAGAGGTGGGCACTGCAGCATCCCTGTGGTCGGTCATAAGGTTGAATGACCACAGGGGTGCTGCAGCCTTTGTAATTTTGAAACGAGATAAGCAATGTGGGGGCATCTGTTATAACTTTAAATGTTCATTAAATGATATGTAATATATCGAGGACTATCTGTATTCAGCAGATAGAACATTATTCCACTGTTGTCTTGTAGCAACTGATGTGTCTATACTAAAGTACATAATATTCTGTACTTTTATAAAAGTGGCACAATTTACTAGTTGCAGAGGAGAATACTCTGCTGAATATTACATGGGTAAAGTTCAGCAACAGAATATATCTGAACATAAACATTCAATTGAAGATATCTAGCATTTTAATTCTTAAACTAAGCTATATCACAATGCAAACGTTTTTTTTTAAAAATCTTTAATATAATCCAAGAATACAAGATCAAAACATGCTTTATCAGAAGCAAATTTTACCTAAATGTCGAACATGCCACAAAGGATTAATAGTTGTATATCTTCCATGGAAAACAATGAGCATTGGAGAAGTGGCCACACCTCCTGCAAGGGTACTGCTATATAGATTTTCTCTGAAAAAGTTTTTTAGATTGTCAAATGGATGGAAGATTTATTTTTAAGCTGTTTTACTAAATGGGGATGCAGTAAATAAAGCAAAATACAATTCAACTAGAACTGTAGAGAAGTAGAACACGATTTGAAGCTCAGTACAATAGATGGCTGGGCCAATTCACACCTTCACACTTTCACTTTTAGGTAAGCTCAACTTTTTTAGCTTAAAGATTGGCTTTTTTGTTTTTAATCTGACTATCATCGGAAACTGATCAAACTATTGGTTTGCTAAACTAAATACAATTACGTCCTTCAAAAATATGCAAAATTGATCATGTACTTAGTTCAAACACTAATATAATACTGTAGGAAGAATGACTTTTGAACTAGCACAAATTAAATACATTCCAGAGAGTATTGATATCATGTTAGTCATTGTGGTGGAAATCTGATTGTTCATAGAGCAGGACAAAATAAATATAGTGTGAATTTTTACAAGCATCACCTATATATTAAAAAATAAACTCAATGGCAATCAATTGGTACCTACGCTACATTTTTCTGCATCCATTTTTCTAATTGCTTTGTGATGCGTTGGTGCTTCCATTCTGTCATGTTGGCCACAATGACACCAGGATTAAATGTGCAGGTGCTGGGACTTATACCAAGATCTCGGATTGTTTCCTTTCGATAATCCAGGAAGCCCATGTAAGTGTTCTAGAGAAGAAAGAAATATATGAAATCTCAAAACTTATGTGTGCACAATTGGTAGGAGCAATGAAGCACAAAACAAAACAAATTAACTTAGTTACACTACTGCGCATTCCTAAAAATACGTCTCACGTTTGACTCTTCAATCTATGTAGATTTCTGGGCATCACTATAGAAGTTCTTCCAGGATTGTTTTATTATTTTTTTCACTATCCCAATATATCCTACAGCCTTGTATTCCTGGAGGTCTCTCATCCAAATATAAGCCAACTCTACTAAACTTCTAAGATTAATTTAGGGCTAAGCCTTTTTTAAGAAAGGACAAATATAATCTCCTCCCCTACCATCACCTACTAATATATTTTAGAAATGTCTTTTTTTTACCTGCATTCCTACACTTCTAACCATTTCATGAGTTGAAGGTAGATCACAGTCATCTGAAAAAGCTGCAGCATGTCCTCGGGTTAACTTCATATCATATAGATCTTGGATGTCTCCTAAAGAAAAAAACAAGGCTGTTTCCTCCCTCAGTAAATATTATTATCAATTGCCTTTATATATTCTGATACAAAACTTAAAAAGCCTCTAGGAATTTCATTATAAGATCCTTGCAGCTACTTTCAAACATTCAGATGTATAAGACAGCAAAGTTATAACAATGACATAGATATTTTGGAAAGATTGTTATTAGGAAAAAATAGGATTTTTTTTTCACAACTTACCTTGTACAATCACGTCATCATCAAGATAAATCACTTTTTCATGTTCATGGGTAAGTAGAGGGAGGTAAAATCGAACAAAGTTTAGCTGTTGAATGTTTTAAAAAAATATTAACAAAATAGGCAATACAAGTTCTTTGTATCTAGTTTACTAGATAGTATTATTTAATGTAAATATCTATCTTTCACACAATAATATGTCTAACCTCCACAACAAACGCCCATGTAAGATGTTGTTATATCCCCTCAGTCTTCTTATTCCCAGATCCCTCAAATCATTTTCAGTTTCTAACTCTTTGGACACCCATATTGCGCTTCTCTGAACCTATTTCAGTTTATCTGAATCCTGAAAAAAAGTGCCCTGAACTGTACTAATATTCAAGGTTGGGTCTGACCAATGTAGAGTTGGGTGGAATTATTACTTCCTCTGATTTTGCAATTAAATGTTTAGTGTGCAGCAGCCTAAGCTGGCATTTGTATTTTTAGCAGTCATTCATATCAACACTGACACATAATAACTTTATGATAGCCGCCTTGAGTTACCATGTGCGAGTAGGTGGTAATATAAATTTTCTAATAAAATAAAATATAATGCAAAAAAGCCACCATAGCTTTACACAGTTGCAATAAGGTGCTCTATTCACTCACACACATTTTTTATCTTAAATATGAAGTGCCAGCCTAATCCCATTAGCTCTCTTATTCAATTTTGCTTCATCAGCAAATTTGATTTGCATTTCTTCCTCCTCATCCCAGTCTGTAGAAAAACTGTTGAAGAATATACACTGCTGGAACTAAGACTTGTAGCATGTTTCTAAAATTTATAATTTTTCCTTATTAGTACATTTAAAATTACATTTTAATATGGATTGTTAGAAATCTCTGGGACTACATGCAAGACTTTGGATTAGCATAAGAAGTTATGGAACTTCAAATTATGCACCTCCCTTCTTTCAAATGTTTATCTTACAAAGGAAGTTTTGCATACTCACAGGCTGAAGTAATTCAGGACGTGTTGCGTCTGGTCTGATTTTTCCTTTAAGCACCACAGGATTGAATTCCACAATTTTAAACTTGATATCTTTCAGTTTAGAGTTTTCAATCCACTGCCTGAAATGCAGAACAAATAGAAGCATGTTAGATTTATAAAAAGCAATAAATATAGAGTGGTAAATAGTTGCTATTATTCTTTCATTTCATAAACCTTGGTCTGAGCATTATAGCTTATGTCTAACTAAATATTGCTCACAGCCTAAGTAGCAAATTGTACATTGTTATTATTAACACTATAAAATGAGAGGTTTTTCTGAATACTATACTTTATATGACATTCGTTAATCATTTAATGTTTCTTAACTCATTAATCATTTCATGTTTCTTAAGTTTACTAAGATAAACTTTCCGTAAGATAAACTTTCCATAGCGGTTTAAATTAGCCAAAAAGCAACATCCTGCACTTGCTCTAATTGTTTATTAGTGCATTAAGTTTTAGAAATCATTTTGAATTGTGTAATTATACACACTAGCATCTGAAATATGGTAATGACCCAACAACTTCATGTTCTTTCAGCTAAAAAGAAGGCTTCCAGATGGATAACGCCTTGAGCTAGGGATCAAATAACACAGTGCAGCTGTTCAGTTTTCCCCTCCCAAACTGATGTTTACGGTATTGTAAAGACAAAAGACAGAAGAAGTGGGCTGTTTACAGAGAGGAACAGCTTTTTTAGTGAGCTCTTCACTTTTAATTTAAGTTACTTTTATTTAGTTTTAATTATTGTATTTAGTGGCCTTAATTAGTAATTTTAGTGTTTAGTATCAGTAATTCTAGTATTTAGGTTAACTAGTGTCTTAAAGCCTTGGAATCGAATAGACTCAAACATCGATTCATGATACAAGGGAATTGTAGCTTCAAAGCTGTACCAAAAAAAAAAACGAATTTGAAAAGAAAGAGCAAAGGGAAGAATAAATCTTGAATTTTTGCCAGGAGAAAATTCCCATTATTCAATACAAGGCTGTGGTGATTTCTAGGCAGCTACCATTACAAGGATGGTTATAAATTACAGTAAAGACACAATTGGTCAAATTCTGAAAACATAGGAGAATAATTACAGAACAAAGCCTTAAAAATGATGCCTTAAAAGCACTCTTTCCAGATACAGCTTTATAGAATTTTACAAACACTTTTTTTTTTTATAATGCCCCTGGTTTGTTCCCATTTTCCTTCCACTTTTTGTTTGTAGAAAAATAATATACGGTATAAAGAGGCATGCTGTAATACTGTATATTTGGGTGAACTAGCCTTGGTGGCCTCTGTCTGGAAGCACTCTTAGAGAGTCCTCCACTATTCTTTTCCACCCAATCAGTCCATGCGCTCCACTGGCCCACCTGCGCTATACCTATACTTCTGCCCAATTATAATTATCCTGACACTAGTTCATCACAGCAGATCAATTCCTGGCATTATGGATACCTAATAAAGATTTTTACCTTAATAATTTTGCTGTTTGGTCTTATGTTGTCTTATTGGTATTATTATCCATGACAGTGTTTCTCAAATCATGGCAACTTTAAGATGTGTGGACTTCAACTCTCCGATGTTGGCTGAGGAACTTCTAACTGGGGAATTCTGGGAACTGAAGTCCACACATCTTAAAAGTTGCTAAGGCTGAAAAACACTGTAATTTGTTTTAATGGGCTGATAGATTGCCCAGTGCATTCTGTTTGTTGTAAATAAATAAATTAATATGTGGTATTCATTCAGGGTTATAGACTTCCCTGAATAAAGGATTACGCCATCATTCACTTATATTACAGCACTGTGTGATTTCACCTGATATGTAGAATGCTGCTCTTTAACCCAACTATGTAGAACAAGACATTTGAATCTGTGTTGGTATAAATGCTGTTGATTGCAGCTATTGTTGCACCCATTCTGCCTGCAGCAGCACATAGCACAACTGGAATTTCTTCTTCCATCTCCTCTACGCTCTCCAAATCAACTAATAGTGGGAGTAAGTAATAGCAGTGAGAGTAGTAACAGCAGTAGAAGAAACATGAATTGTCATATTGTGATTTATTTAGTTCTGTTGCATTAAACAACAGGCATTTTACAGAAGCCTCTGAAAGAGATGAGAATTTGGGAGGGTAGGGTTGAAAGCTAATGTACTTCTAACTCTCTGTTAATTACATTAAATGGCCCTGTATTTCTTGTGCAAGTTCACTTATCTGTTCCTAGTTCCATATTCCTTTTGTTATAGCTACCCCACCCCATATATTTTACATGAGCATTTTCTGATACAAGCCTTTCTCAACCAGCTGTGGGCACTACATGTGCCATAATTCTCAGTCTGCAGAGTCAGTGGCCATCAACATGTACAAAATGTTCAGAGGCATTACTAAAAGAAAGAGAGCCAAAGCAGTCTAATTACGAGGCTCTTTCTGTTCTAGTTTGAAAGGTAATTTTAACATGAGCTATAATGCTATCAACAAAGCAGATGCAGTCTCAGTAACATAAAAAATAAAAATAGGTGCTTACTGGATTCATTATTCAGAATAGCAGGTGGCATCTTTTGAACTTTATTATACAGAATAACACAGAGAGTCAAAACAAGAAGGAATAGTAGGATCTGATTAACTGAAACATAAAAAAAGCTGTTCAATCAATCACATATACATAATCTGCAGCACAAATATTTTCATTAATATGCCCCATGACTAATTAATAAATGTAATTGGATTTTAACTTTATATATCAGCTACATGATTTATTATGTACACTTGGCTGCAAATACCGTATTATATTTCAATGAATCTCTAACTGGCCTGAAGATAAATCTCTACATGTTACAAACTTAAACATTTCCCATGAAACTATTTCTATTTATATGTAAGTACCATGGGATTAAATGAAAGCCAAAAGTGAGAGTTAGGGCTACCTAAGTTAGAGCTCTTTACAGTTTACCCTCATACAAATATCATCTGATTGTAACTTTGTCATAGGACGAGAACAATTTGAATTTCGTTCAGAAATCTCAGTAATTCCACTAGAATTATTTATAGATCTCAGTTTTTTTTAAAAATACTAAATTGGTTACATGTCAAGTCTTAACATGTACATTTTTTTAAATTCCTGCGCTATGTTTTAGCAGAAAATATATTTCTAAAGGACACTACTATAAGCAGGGAAAGGATAAGGATACAGTGGGGCAAAAAAGTATTTAGTCAGCCACCAATTGTGCACATTCTCCCACTTAAAAAATGAGAGACCTGTAATTGGCATCATAGGTAGACCTCAACTATGAGACAAAATGAGGGGAAAAAATCCAGACAGTCACATTGGCTGAAGATCGG
>JAOYMU010000283.1:17489413-17506076 GCA_025802295.1 Psammodynastes pulverulentus
TTGGGAACCCTATTTTTTTTTAAGGCAGAGAGTTGCATCGGCTTTTATAAAAACAAAATTCAATGTCAATTATTTTGATTAACATTAAAAATCATTAGTATGATGATCTTCCAAACACATGTTTAACAATTTCAGTTTGATAATAACTTGTAGATATTTATGGAAACCACAACCAAGATGTTCAGGGGCATGCTTAGCATTTGGGCTTTGAGTTATATACGTACTTTAATCATTGGATACTATTCTCAAATTACGCACACATAAATCTCATTTGCCAAGGTGAGAGAAGGTGTATCATGTTCCACTCTCCCATTTGCATCAGTGGATCTTACAAACATTCAAAGCTAATTTTTGCTTAATAGGCAGGTGTGCTGGAAAGCTCTTCCTAATAGGAAATTCAATCTAGAACATAGAGGAGGCTTTAGGACCTGTGTTTTTAAAAAAGCAAATAATTATTTATTTCTTTTCATGTTATTTACGTTTAGGGAGACAATACAGATATTCCAAATGCCAGTTTATTTAAAAAACAGGATCTCGCTCCTGGCACTTTATACAAGTTCAGGGTTGCTGCAATTAATGGATGCGGTGTAGGGCCTTTCAGCAAAATCAGTGAATTTAAGACTTGCATCCCTGGATTTCCTGGAGCACCTTCAATTGTCAAAATTAGCAAGGTAACAATTCTTCCTTTTTTCCTCCCTCTGTGTGTGTGAATCTGAATGGGAATTTTAACATTCAGGGAAGGCTTACAGAAATGAATGTTCTTTGGAAAAGCCAGCAATGGTAAAATATGGCCTTCTGAGCAAAGTAAGTCATTTTGAGTTGAGCAAAATAAAACAACAACAACAAAACCCTCTGAGTGGTAATCAGACTTTTGCTACAGTGGTTAACAATATGGATGCTTAATGGAAAAATCTTGCTGTTAAATCCAAAATTGGATCTTGGAGCAACCTTAGTCATGATGTAACTTCTATTTTTATATCTAGAACCTTAGATATATATATATAGTATATTATAATAACTACTTTAGAGGTTTACTGGAGATATAACTGAAACACTATAAGATCTCATAATGTCAACATAGACATACAGTATAGTAAGTATATCACAGAAGTGAGTACACCCCCTCACATTTTGTAAATATTTAAGTATATCTTTTCATGGGACAACACTGAAGAAATGACACTTGTAAAGTAGTGAGTATACAGCTTGTATAACAGTGTAAATGTGCTGTCCCCTCAAAATAACACAACACACAGCCATTAATGTCTAAACTGTTTTTGCTTCTTCCTTAGAGTGCAGACTGTATTCATCTTTCATGGGAGCCTCCAGTTTCCCCTTCGGGAAATATCTTGGAATATTCCGCTTATTTGGCAATAAGAACCACCCAGCTTCATGAAAATCCTAATCAACTTATGTTCATGAAAATCTATTGTGGCCTTAAGACCTCATGTACAGTGACTGCTGCCCAGCTTGCAAACGCTCACGTTGATCATACATCCAAGCCAGCCATTGTGTTCAGGATTTCGGCCAAGAATGAGCGGGGATACGGACCAGCCACACAGGTTCGATGGCTCCAAGGTAAAATGAACGATGGAACCAAATCTTCCTCAGTACAGGTAGTCCTCGATGTATGGCCACAATTGAGCCCAGAATTTATTGCCCCATTTTACGATTTTCCTTGCCATATTTGTTAATCACTGCAGTTGTTAAATTTAGTAACACGGTTGTTAAGTGTTGTGAAAAATGTCATTTTTTTCTGTGTCGTTGTAACTTTGAACGGTCACTAAATGAACTGTTGTAAATCGAGGACTATTAAAATAGGTGAAAACATATTTTTCAAGAATATATTTGATAAATTTTAAGATTTAGCTCTATATAATGTAGCCTTGACAATATTTCTTTGTTCAGTTAACCAACAAATCAAATAAGTCTGCACCATGTAGCAAGTCTGCTAGTACAATTTGAGCCTCCTCTTGTTCAGGGAATTCTAGGATTGATAGATAGCATAACTTACTTGAAGAACACCTATCTGTCAACCTCATTCCTTGTTAAAAAAAAAACCACAACTTTTAAAACTTCTGTTGTATGGAGAATAACGTCATCTACACACCACTTCTTGGGGTTCTAGAACACCAACCTCATGAGGAAAGATTATAGCAGCATTTTCACCTGGAATATTGATAGGCCACAGGAGACACCGCAAAAACTGTGTACATTTAGGTGTAAGTTCAGTAAAGAAATACTTTTTTATCATTCATAAACCTCCCTGTATTTTATTTTAGTGGATGCGCATGTGGCATTATTGGCATTTATGAAGATACAGTAACGAGATAAATAAAATGTAATCTTTCACACTTTCTCTTGGGTTTCAGGCATATCCATTAAAACTAAAAGTGGGCAGATTCAGAAATGATAAACAGTATTTCTTTACTCTGCACCGTCTTAAATCACACAATTGGTTGCCATTAGAACTGATGATAGCCGTCAATGCAGGTGGTTTTGAAAGTAGATTGGCTACTTCTATTTATAGAGACAACCATAGATCACAATCTCTATCTCAGAGAATGTGCCTTGAATGCTAACTACTAGAAAGTTGGAAAGTGACAGAAATACCCTTGGATTGATCATCACTTTATGAATTTTATCTTAATTGCTGAATAATATATGAACCCCATATGAAATATTAGATTTAGAAGGAGAATGTAGAATCAGCTCTCCAGTTTCCAATAAGTGATTGGCATTTTTCTGTCTTTGGCCTCCTTTTAATAACTTGTAACAGCACAATTGCTGAAAGTCCACAGTAGAATGTCCCATCATTCAGAGATTAAAAACAAACAAACTCTGATTTGAATCCCTAAATCAGCTTAACATATATTGTAATTAAAAAAACACCCTAAGTACCAAACATTATTCCTAGTCATGTATATAATGTACTGTAACTGTGCCCATTTTTAATAGTTGCTCTACTATCACAATTTTTAGCCCTACCCAAAAAAGTCACATGTGGCCTATAACTACTGAAAGTTACATATCCTTGTTTTATTCAAAGTATATAGCATCAGTGAACAATTTGGTATAAAATGTTTCATTTAGATAGTCAAGAATAAAGCCAGTTCTCAGGAAGTTCTGAATGCTTGAAGATGTAACAAAACTTTCTCTTTCCTTACAGAAATGAAAACATCAAGCTCAAAATAGAAGCAGGATATTATACTGCGGATTATGATTTGGCAGTTAGTACTCTTGAAGTTTTATGAATCTTCCAAATATTTCATTTTATGCCAGCTTGAGATCGGCATGATACAGTCTTGAAAAACTGGGCCTATAGTGATCACATTTTGGTAGTACTTTATCCAGCATGGTCACTGCCTACTATCCAGAAGGTTACGTAATCACCTGAATTTTTGGAGAGTCTTCCTTACAACATCTCCTACCACAGAGATCCCCAGTTGTGTTAGCTTCCAACACATAGGAAAGGGCCATAGCTCAATGACTGAGCATGTGCCTTGCATGTGAAAGGTGCCAAGGGTAAAATCTCTGGCTAGTCCAGCTGGGGTTGAGAAAGGCCCTGTCTGAAAGCTCAGAGAATTGCTCCTGATTAATGTAGACAATCTTGAGTTAGATTATGGTTTGAATAAGGCTTTTTGTGTTCCTAAACACAGATGCTCAATTACTGCTTAAATTTCATTAAATTTAAAAAGCAAGTTTGTGATGTTTTTTGAAAATTGCTTAAAGAGAAATTTACCAGAGGAGGAGGAAGAATCATGTGTTTTAAGTCACTTTTTTGGTGAGATGGGAGGCATATAAAGTACATAAATACTAATTTCTCTTTAAACTATTTTCAGGACAGATTTATAAATGTTTAAAATAGAACTCAGAGGTTTGCTTGGGGAGCAAATGAGCGAGTCCCCAAAAACTTTGCTTCTGTTCAGATCCTTGTGGATGATGGTCTGGAAAACTATTGTAGAGTGAGCTGTTTGAAGACTCCCGTAAATATATAGCATCAGAGATGCTGAAAGTGGATTATTTGGTTTTCAACAGCATAATAATGGCCTTTTATCATTAATATTGGTTAATTGAGTCTTTTACAATAGTAACTATTTCGGAGAAAAGTGATTTGTCTTAGGCTTTTATTAGTTCATTTTTGTGGGGTAGGGCTGCTTTTGATGTGGAGCTTTATTCATGGGTATGAGTCTCATCAACCTTATCAAAAAATGAGGAAACAAGGCAATATGTATCCTTGTCAAACAAGAGTTGTTTTCCTCCCTAATTACTCACATGTTTTCAAAACTATTCATGGGAATGACTTGGAGGGGCTGAAAGCCATCATATAAAAATTATCCCTGTGGAATGAATGGACTATAGTTTTGTGCTGAGACAGCATACAGCAGTAGGTCTTTGTCCAGTGAGAGGTTAAAAGACTGTTAACATGATGGCCAGCCTAAGAATGGAAAACAACTTCAACAAGCAGAGGCTATAGTCAGTTACTATTGTGGTTCACCACAATCAGCTGGTTACATTCATTCATTTAAAGCTGCAGTTGAGCAGAATCTACAGGCCCACACAGCTCTGTGGTCCCTATTTGTGTAGCATCAAGATACAGTGCTTACCAAAATTCAGCATTGTTAATTTTTGACAGTGCAATTTTTTCTGGTTGTTTATAAAGATAAGGGCTAGAACTAGTGCTTTAACTCTTTCTTACCTGCTACCTGAGAAGCAAATTGAAAATGACTCCATTAATTATCTGGCAGTTTCGCTGTAAAGATTCCTCTGTCTTATAGTATCCTCAAAAAAAAAGCAACCCAGTCTGCAAACCACTGGCCTGTGCAGTGGATATAAATATCATTGAGCTGAGTAGAGCTTATTTCTGAACAGTTGTGCATGAAGAATTTTTTAAACGCTACCCATAATGTGCAGGTTAATGACGTAATTTAGGAACAAAGGCAAAGCTGATGTGATGCCATAGGTCACTATATAGGTCTTCCAGCAAACTCTGACCATTTTGGCTTATTACAGTGACATTATAAGGTACAACCTTAAAGATAAGCATCAAATGCAGTCCCCAAAGTACGACAAATCACAAGTGAGTATGTAGATGATGCTCCTGTTCCACATGAATTTGATATATATGCAGATTTGTTCTCCTATGGTTTATATTTTGTATCCATGTTTAGTGTAACAAAGATACTTTTGTTTACAGTAACTTAAAATGTATAGAATATTTTAATATATTCATTTTTGTAAAGATTTTTCTAGTGTTTACAAACACATATTCTAATCTTTGAGAATATCCTAATATGCAAATTGCTAAACTAGTCACTTCTGTTATGAAAAGCAAACTCTGTGTAAATGCACTACTAGTAATTTCTCACGGACATGGAAATGTTAAAATCTGTAGGAAGTTTGAACGTGTACAAAAGTACTCCATAATGAACGCATTACATACCCACAAAAAAAAGAAGAAGAAAAAAGGGAAAGAATCCTACCCTTTGTTTTGGCATAATCATGCTATTTTGCACTAGTAAGAATTTAACATTTTTGCGTTGCTTCCAGAAACTAACTGTATTGGTCTAACGTTAAAGCAGATTTGCACATCTTTGCATTGCTTTTCCGACACATGTTTTTCATGGGTTTCCTCAAAGGCTTGGGATTTTATTTTGCTAATTGCCTTAGTTTCCTATCATAATCACATTGGACTTCTGTAACATTTTTATCTTAATCATGTTATGACTAATGTGCCAGCTGCTTCATTTCCCCTTCACAGTTTTTCTACATGAGACAACAAAATAGTGCAAGTGCACCAAAAAGTAATAATCTAGACTATGTTCAGAATGCCGGTGTGCACTTTTATCTACCACCTTATGTAGCAAAAATGTGTATGAAGCACTTACTAGGAATGTTAATCTGTTCCTAAGCACACAAGTGTATTAGAGGCATTTAGATGCCATTTTGTACATGAATAATTGTTTATCATATTATAGCATAAAGTGGCTAAATTGTGCCAGTATATTATGTAGGTGGTGAGTAGAGCTTAATGATGCATCCCACAGGGATATTTCTGTGAACAGTAGTGCTTTTTACATTAATTTGTATGGACCTTATACAGGTTCCTGTGGATTGCATCCTTTGGCATCTAAATAAAATGATTTTTTAAAAAAAATAATCTCTATTTTGAAACCTGATTTAGTGCATATGTGCAATAGAATGAATATTTTGCACTTCAGTTTTCCATCAATGCATAAGAATTAAGATGGGAATCACTTGATCTGCAAGGATCAGTTTTAAAGTGGATTATGGTAATACTAATGCTTTACTATCATTTCATGTTCACAGTTACAAAACATCTTTGAGATGTTGTAACCCATTTTTAGATAGAGAAACTGGGAGACATTCATTTGAAGAAAGTCTCTTTTGGCTTAGTCCCTAGTAAACCATGAGGTGATTGGATATATGAATTACCACTTATGATATATGAATTAAGCCACTATGATTTGCATGGTTTATGGCCTAATATAAAACAAACCATCACAGCTTCCACAAAATGTTTTAGCATAATCCCAGTGAATTCATGGCTTGGATAGAATTAGGACCCAACTCTCCCAATTTTATCTCCAATGTTTATTAATAATCTCCTTCTGGAGATATTTGAATAATAGCGACAAACAGTTTGATGGATGGGAACAGATTTGTACCCTCAGATGTGTGGGGACTGAAAGTTCCAGAATGGCTAAAAGCTCCAGTCCTAAAACATCAAGAGAGTGGGAGGTGGAGAAAGTCACCCTAAGATAGTAGAATTCTAACTTTACAATAATACTGATGCAGCACAATCTGTAATGCCATGTAAAAACTTACAGTAGTTTATTTGTTAAAAGCTTTCTTGAATTTCTAATAAATTAAGTAGCACTTTTTACCGGCTACTGTCTAAGAAGGAATAAGTTCAATCAACAAACTTTTGTGTATGTTAGTCAGCTGACAGTAACTTTTGCTTACTTGGTTTTTCCTGAGATAAATATTGGCAGTGTGATATAAAGAGGGTGGGATGGGATATCAGTTATACTACCTATACAACACTGTGTCTATTTGTGGCATAATAATAGAGATGCTCAGAGTGAAACCAACATACTCTTTCATGCACCTTATGATATGTACCTTTTCTTAAGGCAAGTATGTAACAACACCCCAGAGAAAATGTATGTTGCAGCTATAGAATTCTGGTTGTTCTTAGCAATTAAAAATCACTCAAGCTAACATTAGATTTTTGCAACTAGTACTGTGAAATGGAAACTTCAGAAATCTATAAATACATTCTTCAAAGTTGAAGGTAGTATTTCCTGAGGTCCATTTTAGATGCTAGAATTTCAGCTCTTCCTTGAATTGTCATAAGAAATGTGCTTCCTTTCACTTACTTTACCTGCCACATACTTCCAACTCTGGATTCAATCCAGATATCCCAGTGGTCACAGGGTCAAAGAGAAGTACCTTTAAGAACTCGCTCAACATAGTTGTAATGTTTTGTTTTCTATAACTTTTTTGAATTAGGAGGCCTACTGTGACAGAATGTGAGAATTATATGGCTATTAATAACTTTTGATTGTAGATACCTTACTTAACAATATGATCTGTTGAGTATATCTGTGAGTATTTTTGCACTTTTGAGTTCATATATTTCTGCACTTGTTTTAAGAATATGTCATGATTACCAAAGGTAAAATTGTGGTGGTGTTAATTCAAACCTGAGATTCAGTGTACATGTGCTTATGCCAATAGGCTATTATGATTTAACCACAATTCAGCAGTTTCCCATATATGGAACTAGATTAGTAACAAGTGTATAATTTCTTTGGTAGCCTCGCCCATACATTGTCTAGCTATTTTTGCAGCCTGCTTCTCTTAATAGCACTTAAAATGTATTTCATCCAACTATAAATTTATATTTGAAGCATATTCTGTTTAAAAATTATCAATATATTTGGATAAATGGGTCAACCTAAGTTCATTTAAAATATATATCAAATCAGACTATTTGGGAAACTGGTTGTTGTTTTGTTGGTTTTTTTGCTTGCCTTTGTAAATATATGTATAACATCTTGTATAAATTAGTCCATTCTGTTCCAACTTCAATAATAGACTTAGTATCAATCTTTAGAAATGGAAAAGTCTGTTGCTATTTATACCTTACTTCATCAATTCAATTTCAGTTTTGTTTGTGACATGGAGTGTGAATAAAAATTTGGCATGGTTCAGAGGGTCATATATGTATTTAATAAGCTGATACAAATAAGCCTTTTGCATATGTATGGGGATTGCAGTTCCAAATAATTGCTTACCAGTTTTAGAATAAAATTGAAGTATGAAAATCAGCTTTATGGTTTCATACACTGGTTTGTTCTAAAACATATACTCATATGCTGGGTTTGGTAAAATGGAATACACCAATTAATTTGACATTTTTTCCCATTGACCTATTGAGTAAAGTACAGTACTTAGTGTTGTAAAAATGCTGAGTGATCATTCAGTAAGATATAGATGAGGAAAAATAGCTCATATGTGTCTGTTTATTAATGTAATGTGACTATCTGAATGCAGCCATTGTTAGGTATGATTTATAGCAATATTTGACCATAGTTTTGAAGTAGGCTGAACCAGTAAATCGGTCTTTAACAAAAATGACACCACAATTAATTGGAATTCTGAAGTGATGGTTAAAGCCAGCTATTTATGATCTTATGATCTGCAGCTGAAATGTCTTGAGAGAAATTCAATATTTTCTATAATAGAAGTAGCATTGTTATTTGTAATAAAGTGATTTGTCCTAATAATGTTTTTCTGTTTTTTTAAACCTATGGTATTAGTTAAATCAATGCAACTTTCAATGGTAATAATTACTTTTGGAAATAAACGTTTCACATATTCACATTGCAGAGTGGATTTTAGTGTTCTAAGAAGCTAAATCTTGCAGTATGTTATTTTGGCTTTACTGCAGGGAAAAACAAGGTGAGAGGTGTGGGGTTGATTTTTAAGTGTAATAAAATTTTGATTATCTCAGCCTGAATTACGTGAACAAATCTCATTAAGCTACTGGGGATAGAGATGTAAAATGTTTAAATACATCTCAATTTTAACAGAATTTAGATTTGCTTCATTTCTTAAACAGAGAATTAATACATGTTCAGTGTTTGGTACTATAATCCTGATAGTTACTTTTATCATAAAGCCCATGTTTAACTATAGAGCCAATAAAATGCTAGACAGATTTCCCCTCCTATGAATTCAAGGGAGCATAATTTTTCTCCCCATACCACCTTGTGAAGTAAGTTGAGCTGAAAATAACTGGCTCAAAGTAAACAAGTGATCCTCTGCGGCTACAGGTGGATTTGCATCTCCACTGTCTTAATAACAGCACTGCAAATTCATATATGCAAGCTTGTTTATCAAAAGTTATGTTTGGAAGCTTCATAAATGTCTCTCTTTACTGGATTGCTACAGTTTAATTTCCTTTGAGGCTTGTGTTGCACAATGCAATAACTTAAACTCTATTAAAAGGTAATTATTCACCTTTCCCCCCCAAATCCGTTAATCAGTTTGATTTCATATGAAGTGAATCATAAGTTAATTCAGATCATAACATTGACAGCCAAAGTCAAATAAAAAAATAAACTTTCTAGAAAATTAATCCGGCCATTTGCATTCCAAGTTTCCAGCAGCTTTTCAGATTCTCACATCTCGCATTATTTTTATTGCACCATATCTAGCTTTCTGAAAACAAAAAAATTGTATTATTTTCCCTTAACTTGTTGCAGATAATGAAATGCCTTCCCTATTGATATTATTTTTTTAAAGAAATCCCCTTGGGCAATAATATCCCAAAGGTGCTTTTTCAGGAGGCAACTGGACTCTCATGTTTTTTCTTTGAGGACGTTTCACTTCTCATCCAAGAAGCTTCTTCAGCTCTGACGGGATAGTGGGGAATGGAAGGATTAATATTCCTTGCAGGACTTATAATCTTTCCATTCCCCATTATCCTGTCAGAACTGAAGAAACTTCTTGGATGAGAAGTGAACCGTCTTCAAAGAAAAAACAAGAGAGTCCAGTTGCCTTCTGAAAAAACACCTCTGGGACAACTGCGACCTGGATGACCGAGAATCTCCACAGACATCTTGAACTATGTAGCTTCTGAGCAAAAGTTATGTGAGGTTTCTGTTTTCCAATGTTAAATGCTACTGGAATGTGTTAGCTCAGATGTAGAGGATTTTTGCCATTGTGATTTAAAATAGAGACCAGTTCCCATGGAGGGATGAGCATCAGATTTTCACATTTCTCCATGTTTTAGAATTCAGCAGCCCTTTTGTTTTGTTGTCCGATTTTGTACAGGACAAAGCTTTGCTTATCAGCAATTTTATTCTCGGGTTCTCAGTGACATTTGTTCACTTATCATTCTACAAATCACAATATTTTTAGGTATCTTAAAATTTATTGCAGCAACAGGAAACAGCCAAATAGATGCTCAAACCTTCCATTTACATCCCTGGAAATACATGCCCCTCTTAACTTCCACAGTAATTAAGATCCAAGTTCCCACACATCATGACTATGAAGATGTTAAAGAGGTAATCTGACAATAAAGTATCAAACAGAATCTGGCTTCTTTGGAGAGAAATCATAAATTAAAAGGAATTTATTTCAAAAGTAGCAAGATGAATATCCCTAGTTCAAAGATCAACCAAAAAAAAAATCCTTTTACTACATACTTCTAATTGTTGCAAAACAGGGACTGCACTACCAGATACAGTTAACACTGATACTGGGTACCAGACAATCCACAGAACTAATTCTGCATACAAGACAACAGTTCGTGACAAACCCACCTTCATTCTTTTACAGCTTGTGCAAAATAGTTCCCAGGGACCGTGATCCAAGGTTATAATGCTAGGATCCAAAGATTGGTTACTTCCCATTATTTAAAGTATTATATTAAAAGTACTGGGAGCACTTATTTTGAACTGTGGGCATTTGAGGAAATTCAAGTTAAATATTAATAAATATTTAATTCAACTCATGCAAGACAGATACAAAACAAAAGGTCATCTCAATTTTTATAATAAAGGCAACTTGCATTCAAAATGAACTGTACCCTTACGTTTTATTCAAAGGGTAAATGTGAATTAAACCCAGCTGTTTACTTGAATTACAAAAGTAACATGATTCAATATGAAAATAAGAAACTGTCTACAAATCTCTTGACAGTAGTAAATTGCAATATACAATGCATATAGGAGTTATACAGAGCAACAAACTCTTGTACAAAACAAAACAAAATATTTTAATACCTTTAAAATCCAATTTCTTTTAAAATCACTCATGAAAAAAGGTTTGAATCAGAGTTCACATCTCAATTAGTCAAGCCTCAGGAAGCTACATTACAACTATTGAATATACAAAGTGACATTTCTTTCTTCACTAGCCAATTCAAATTCATGTTCTCTTTCCTTTAGCATTCCTTGTTCATATTTCTTACATCTCTAAAGCCTTCTTCAAGTCATGAGAACTGAATTTGTTGAACACCAGGAATCTACGGCATAGAAAAAAAATACACATTAATTTAAAAAATCCAGAAACACATTGTGAGATCTATTGTACTGTTGTAGTGACCTTAGCAATAACACACTTTTTCATTGTACTGATATTCCAAAACTGGAAATATTTAACAAAAATTAAAGAGGAGGGGGGAGGAAGGAAATGCTGTACCTGTTGATAAGACGTTGTATAAACCATGACATTTTGTTGTTGGCCATCTGTAGTTATCAAACCTGCTGGCAACTGGTTAGCTACATGAGAAAAATAGCTTTGTTAGAAGATTTTTGCTCATGTAGAATTAAATACCAAATCCAAGTTAAATATCTACCATTAAACAGTATCAAATCTGATCTCTTTCACGAATATGTACTCAAAGTGCAACCTGATAGTACCAGATGAATGTTAGACCTTCCTAACAAGAAACTGAGAGTTCAACTGTGAACTAATTTGGAAGATAAAAATACACAGTAGTATGAATAAAAACATTAAATAAATAATATATTAATGGTCTCATCTTACAGTTGGAAGTCAGATTGATTCTTTACAGTGCATATTAATATTTTCAGTTTTTTAAAGCATGACTGTTTTGAAGTACATCGCTGTACTTTAATAGAAATACATGCACAAAGGTTCTCTATCCTCCTTTAGACTTGTTTGTCTATGGCAAATATTTTTTTTAATAACACACATAACACAAAACAAATGCGCCGGATCAGTTCAACAGGCAAATTCCATCTAACGCAGGGGTGTCAAACTGGTGGCTCACGGGCCGGATGCATCAAATGCAGGCCACGGCCACCGCAACTCCATAAATGGGGAAAACATCATGAAATGTCACGTGACGGCAACGTGATGCCACGAGTTTGACACCCATGATCTAATGCAACAAGCCTGTCAAATTACATGGAACGTTTCTGACAAAACATGGTTTCAAAGATACAGGTCTACTAACTTCAGTCATCAAGTTTCACAGACTTGCTGCTCCATGTTCTATCCTCCATCAATCTACTCCCAAAGTTTCTCTGAGCATTTTAAAATTGTAATAAAATACAGGTAGTCCTTCACTTATGACAACTGAGCTCAAAATTTCTGTTGCTAAATGAGGCATTTGTTAAGTGAATTTTGCCCCATTTTATGACCTTTCTTGCCACGTTTGTTAAGTGAATCACTGCAGTTGTTAAGTTAGTAATATAGTTGTAAAGTGCATCTGACTTCCCCATTGACTGCTTATCAGAAGGTTGCAAAAGGTGATCACATGACACTACAACCATCATAAATGAGTCAATTGCCAAGCATTTGAATTTTGATCACATGACCACTGGGATGCCACAAGAGTCATGTGAAAAAGATCATGTCACTTTTTTCAGTGCCATCGTAACTTCAAACGTTCACTAAATGAACTATTGTAAGTCAAAGACTACCTGAATATGTGTTGTATTGGAGACCCAGCATCTTATTAAAAATTAGACATCTATTTTTTATGGTGTTTATATAAAGGCCTCTCTACCTTAATATCAAGTATTCTTCCTCTCTTTCAGAAGGATAATCTGACCTTCAGATGAACCTTTTTGGCAACAGGGAGAGAGGAAGTAAGCTTCTATCAGCAATGCCTACGCATGCTTTGATCTGCATTCAAACAATCCTCTAATCAGTGTAGGGATTTTTTTTATACAGTCATTCAATACTTGGAATATAATTCAGTGAAGAAAACAACTGCAATTAACACAGTTCTGTTGTGATAAGAGTTTTATCAGAGAATTCCTCCTTTCCTGCCTGATTAAATTTTCTACTTTCTAACTTCCAGAAGTATGTACAATTAATTATTATCTTCAAGCGCTCAAAAGCCTCTGTATTCTACTGGAAAAAATACAGAGCTTAAAACTAGTGGAAGATATCTAATTAAAAGCTCAATGGACTCTACACAAAAGAGAGACACACCTGTTATCAAAATGCAAAGAATGCTATTAAAAATATCTTTACAATGGGATCTTTGTGAGACATCAGAACTCTGCATAGTTTAAACATAATCCATAATGAAAGAAACATTTGTTTTCTACAGAAACTTTTATTAAAACAATTCTGTCTTACAATAAGAATGCATCGTTAGTTTTAGGTAAATTACACTACTGTTACTGTATATCAAGTTTCAGGTAAACAATTGTGTATTTCAAATTAATTTCCAATTTAATTTTACATAGTATTGTTTCATTCTCTTTTCATTACAATCAGCATGAGATTCTCTGACTATGGAGAGGATATATAACTATTTCAAATAAATAATGTTGAGTTGTGATCGAAGACTACTAATTGTGAATGAGGGACATTAGAAAAAATAACATCGTTTCTATATGCTTCAGTAAATAATCCAACAGCAGCAGCAGAATTGCTTTGTCTCTGTGTTTTCATTAAGGAAGATATGCATCAAAATATATGTTACACTATCTGACATATAATTTTCAATGGAAATTCTCAGTGGTAAATCATTTATAGTGATGGCAACAAGTGAAGTACCTCCATATGAAATCTTGCTCAAAAATTGTATAACCGAGTATAATTCTTAGTTCATTTAGTTTCAATCTTGTTTTCAAGGATTCATGAACAAACTACCAATAATACTTGACTTGTGACCATTTGTTCATTGAACTGTTCAAGATTACAGTGGTGCTGAAGAAATGAAGGTACGACCAATCGTCAAAGTTCTGGCCCCTGCAGCATCTCTGCAGTCACTTGATTGCCTGGCTCACAATTATAACATTGCAGGGAGCCACGATCACATGATTGCCATTTGCAACCTTTCCTGCCAGCTTTCCACAAACAAAGTCAATGTGAAAGTTGGCAGGGAAGGTCCCAGATGATTCCGGTCCACTGGCCACCCTGGACTCATGTGCAGCCTGTGTTGGATCTCCCCCTCCACCCATGCTACTTACCTGGGACTCCTGCCACTTTCATCTTAATGAATCTGTGGAACTTGGAATTATTATGGCAACTGGAAATGATAGCTGGGATTGCTATCACTAAATGATGAGGGCACATGACTTTGCGCTTTGCCCAGTCCCTAACCCAAGGACTACCTATATGTAGCATCAATGTTTTATGGACTGTATATATTTTGCCATTAAACTGTCACATAAATACTGGCCTTATTCAATACAATTAGCAAGCCTATTTAACCGTAAGTATTAAGCAACACTTAATATCTAACACTTAATAACCGTAAGTATTAAGCAACACTTACAATATCTACACCAGTCACTATTAGTAATACAGTACTTACTAAATGCTTCCTCTGTGAGCTCCTCACTAAGGCCATCTGCTGTGGTAACTGTTCCACCAATGCCTTTTTCTCCCTTCATTGCCTTGAAAAACAGTAATGCTTTACATATAACACATGCATTTCAGCAATTCACAATACAATTGAATAAGTTTAAAATCTCTTTCTCTCTTATACAAAAGACTTTTCCTAACAGGAGTCTGTTGATTTTGCCTTATTACTAATCGTATTAAATATTCATATAATAGGTTTTCTGGCTAAGCTTCTTGGACAAAATGGCAAATTAGGCAGATGTTTTGAAGAATTTTCCTATACTACTGCCAGCTCAGTCTGTCTTAACCAGAGGCTGATGTGAGGTTCTGTCTTCTAACTTGCTATGAATAACTACAGAGAGAAAATGCAACTATAAGCACCATTCCTTGTTATGAGATGCATATTTATCAGTTCTGCTCCACTCTGTTCATTCTTATCACTATGGTAAACAAAGTAGAAGTAAAACAGATGTGAAACAAGGCCACAAAAGCCCAGATCCCTCCACAATAAAACAGTGCAAATAAGGGGGGGAAGAGAAGAAAGTTTGTTTGTGTCAAAATTTATATACTTTAGTTTGATTTCATGGAGATTCTCATCCATTTTCTTCTCAGAACCTAAGACATTAAATTATACAATGCTAACTGCAAATGTTGATTAACCCACATTGTTAAAGCAAGAAATTGGTAAATACAAACTGCATTTTTAGTTTAGTCCATGTGATACGCACAATAAAAATATTTTTTTTTCTACTATAAATATATACACTTATATGGTAAATGAAAATCTTTGCAAAACACTGCAGTACAGGTAAAAAGTGATCCTCTTTTCCAATAGTAACACATACAAATTACCCAGCTATCTTTTCTTCCAATACAAATATACTTAAATGAAACATAATGAAACAGTTGCAAATAGAATTACAAACCTCTCTGAACTTCTGAAGATACAATTTCAAAGGTTCAACATAGCTATCAAACCCCAGAGTAGACATAGCAAAGAGAATATCTTCTCCATTTATTGTCTTCCGTTTCTCTTGATGACACCTCTCACTTGCTTCTGATGTAATAAAACTGATAAATTCACTGACACACTCCTGCACACATTCTTTTGCATCTTTAGCAATCTAAAATATACACAATATAATTAAAATATTTTTAAACTACCATTTTTCCAAAGAGAGAAAAATTACAATAATCTCCTCTTAAACATAATAAAAATATAAAAAAGGCATAATAATGGAGCATGTCAAAAATATATAAAAAAAGCAGTCAGATACAGGGAGGTATGTTTTTGAGACATTTAAGCCCAAAAATATTTTGATCTTTAAAGATCAAATCAGGCATTCACATGGACTGGGAATCAAACCAGTACCCTCAGGATCAATGTAACATAATCAGGTCTGCCTGAACCTGTTAGAAATTTACGCATCTTCCATAATAGCTGGCACTTTCCATTATCAGAGACAATGGTCAAACCATCCTTATGTCAGGATAGTTAAAGCTGGTAGACTCTTCGTGCTAATAAAGTTAGTACGGTCCCAAACAATCTAGATCAAGAACAACCAAATGACACATCTTCTGTTCAAAAGGAAAACAGGGTATGTAACAGATTCCTGGACACCGGGAAACTTTATCACAAGGCGTCCATTTTACTGGAGTTTTGCTTTGGTTTGCTAATTTTCATCTATGTTATTAGGTCCAAGTACTATTGACAGGGCTTTTTTTCTCCCGGAACTCGGGGGAACGGCGTTCCGGATCCTTTTTGGAGTCCGGATCATGTGGTCCGTCT
>JAOYMU010000283.1:17526158-17539161 GCA_025802295.1 Psammodynastes pulverulentus
ATTTGCCATGCTGTTTTGGCACTTCAAAGACTCCGACTGTCTCCAAGACTTTGCCCTCGGGGCGATTCCTAGGATTGGGGGAAAGGGAAGAGGGGCATTAGGCTCTCCTGGCAGGGCTCCAAAGCACGACCCGAGCAACAGCAGCATCCGAGGTGCCCTTCCAGGCCCAGGGTCCCCCCCCTCAGCCCCCGCCAGTTAAGCTCCCTCTGGCCAGGAGGTCACGGCGGAAGAGGCAGTAAAAGAGCACCACCAGGTGTTAATCTTAACCACAAAGCTCACTGCGGTCCCAATGACCACAAGTTTAGAAGACGTGCAGAGGGCGGCCCTGGCCGAACCCCGAAAGGAATAACTTAGAGCAGGACTCTCCCACCGTGGCCCCTTTAAGACGTGTGGAAGCTGGCTGAGGAATTCTGGGAGTTGAAGTCCAGAAGTCTTAAAGTGGCCACGGTTGGAGACCCCTGACTTAAGAGGGTCATGCGCAGCTTTTGAAGATCAGGAGATAAACCAGGAATCAGCATTTACAACCCATCCTGTGTGGTCTGCTTGCCTGCCACCTTTGCATTAACCTGGTTTAGGAAACTTGAACTGCGTTTCAATGCTCCCAGCCGTCTTCAGGGCAGGTTCGGTCTGCCTGCTTCCTTGGGCCGAGGGGGTGTGTGGGTGGGTGGCTGGCCCAAGGTCACCCGGCCGGCCTTCTCCCGCTTAGCTGGTGCCTTAACTTCCAGCCTTACCTGGCTCTGCATATACAGGTAGTCCTCCACTTAACCATTCGCTTAGTGACCGTTCAAAGTTACAACAGCAGCGTAAAAAGTGACTTAGGATCATTTTTCACACTTACGACCGTTGCAGCATCCCCGGGGTCACGTGATCAGGATTCAGACGCTTGGCCAAACTGACTCGTATTTATGACGGCCGCGGTGTCCCTGGGTAAAGCGATCCCCTTCTGACACGCAAAGTCGATAGGGGAACCAGATTCACTTAACAACCATGTTCCTGACTTACCAACTGCAGGGATTCACTTAACAACGGTGGCAAGGCAGGTCGTACAGTGACTCCCCTCCCCACGCTGTCTTGCTTAGCAGTGGAAATTTGGGGCTCAATTGTGGTCGTAAGTTGAGGACTATCTGGTATGCATAACTTTGGGGGGGGGTTCTTACATACAGATGCCGGAAAGACCCCCACCCTCCTCTGCGCTCCTCCTGACATCGCAGCCAGCGTGGGGAGGGGAGAGGGGGTGACCAGGCGACGCTGTCCGCAATATGAAGCCCACCGACCCGGGGGGCCAGGCGGGGAACCCAAGGGACTCTTCGTCCTCGGGGCCGCTCTGCGCCCGCCGCTCGGAAGAGCCTGGGCTGCCGCCGCGGACGGAGGGGCTCGGCTAGATGACCTCCAGGATCCCTCAGGAAAACCCCCCGCGCCCTTCAGACAGAACGAGCCCCGGGGTCTTTTTAGGAGGCTTGTAGGTCGAGCGGCGACTCCTCCCGTCCCGTCCCGTCCCGTCCCGTCCGCCGGCGACCCACCGGGAGGAGAGGCAGCGCCGCGGGGGCAGCAGCAGCTCCGGCCTCGCCCCGAGAGCCGCCCAGGTCGGGCCCCGCAGCCCCCAGCGCAGGCAGGCGGAGGAGGAGGAGGAGGAGACCCGCGCCCGACCCAGCGCCGCCCAGCACCGGCTCCTCGCAGCCGCCGCTGCCGCCGCCATTCCGCGGCCCGAGCGAAGAGGCGTCTCTCAGGGCCCGCCGCGGCCCACAATGCCCCGCGCGGACCTTCCGCGCAGCGGTTTGGCCCCTCGCGCGCGCCGTAGGAGGATGGGGAGGAGGATGTGGAGGAAAAGAAGGTGCAGAGGAGCGCTCTCGAGGACGGAGAGGCAGCTTCCGGGTCCGCAGCTCAAGATAGCTCGCGATCCCTGCATAGCGCACCGCGCTCGTCTTCCGGCCCGGCTCCTCCATACGAAAGTCCCCGGTCCAGTTCCCTTACACGCCTCATGACGGCACGCTTCAAGGAGGAGACCTCAATGCGGCCCCATAAAGAAGCAGCTGAGCAAGGATAGAAAGGGATGTCTCAGGCGCCCCCGAACGAGGCCCACCGCTGGAGCGCTGCCTGCGGACGCCTCTAGAGGGCGCTGGGAGGGAAGGAGAGAGGGTGCGGCCAGAAGGGACCCGGAAGCTGCTTCCGGGTGATGAGGCGTCCCCCTCTTCTACTCACCCGTTTCCCCGACAACGCCGCCTCCCCAGCCGAAAGTCCCGCCGGTCATGTGACCGTCTCAAAATGGCGTCGTCTCTTAAGGCCGGGGAGCCGATGCGCCGGTTCTTATCGAGCCCCGCGGCGAGCGGCATCCCCCAAGCGCTGAGGGCTGAGCTGGCGGAGGCCCTGGCCGAGGGCCGCCTGCCTTTCGCGCTCCTCCGGAAGCTCCAGCGGGCCCTGCGGGAGGAGGGCGGCCGGGCGGCCGGTGAGTCTCTACCTGCGCCCCGGGGACTTCAGCTTTAGCCGCCCCCAGCCTCGCGGGATCCCGCAGCGGGCCTGGCCCCGGGAAGGCTCCCTGGTTCTCCGTAGGGCAAAGGTAGCGAGGCGCGTTCGCATAAGGCAGGTAGTCCTCGACTTACGGCCGCAATGGAGCCCCAGATTTCCCTTGCTAAGCAAGGCAGTCGTTAAGCGACTCTTGCCCCGTTCTACGGTCTTCCTTGCCAGAATTATTAGGTGAACCACTGCTGTTGAAACTGCAGACATCCACTTGTCTGAAATGGTACAGGGTCTCCTGCTTGAGCAGGGGGTTGGACTAGATGGCCTCGAAGGTACCTTCCAACTCTGTGGTTCTGTTATTCTGATCAGTTGTCAAGTGAGTCACAAGGTTGCTAAGTGAATCTGGCTTCCCCCATTGACTTTGCTTGTCAGAAATTCTCAAAGGGGGATCATATGACCCTGGGACACGGTGACTGTCATAAATTCGAGTCAGTTGCTAAGTGTCCGAATTTTGACCACGGGACCCTGAGAATGTGCAATGGTTGTAACTGAAAAACGGTCATAAGTAACTTTTTTCAGTGCCGTTAGAACTTCAAAAGGTCACTAAACGAATGGCTGTAGGTTGAGGACAGCCTGTAAAAGTGTTTTTAGGATTCCTAATCTGGCCTACCTCAAAGGGCTGTTGTCAATTTTGCAACTGGGAAGATGTCCCCTCCCCACCTGTGTCCCAAAGAGTGTGTGTTCCAACACACTCTAATGGGAAACATGACTTAGGACAGGGGTCTCTAACCTTTTGGACCTCAGGGACCACCAAATTCATAATTTTAAATCCCACGGACCACTAATAGGAATCCAGTGCATTATTTGTTGAAGTACCTGGTCTCCCAGTGTCAGGATGGGGTCCTTCAGGCACTTAGCTGCCTTTTCCCTGCAAACTTAAGCACTCCAAAGAATCATTTGGACCCATTTCCTACAGAAAACAAAACACTGGGATCTCTCATCTCTCTCTTTATCTCTCTCTCTCATCTCTCTCTGTATCTCTCTCTTTCTGGCTCTCTCTCTCATCTCACTCTTTCACTCTCATCTCTCTCTCTCTGTATCTCTCTCTCTCTCTCTCTCTCTCTCTCTCTCTCTCTCTCTCTCTCTCTCTCTCTCTCATCTCTCTCTGTATCTTTGTCTCTCTCTCATCTCTCTCTGTCTCTTTCACTCTCATGTCTCTCTGTATCTCTCTCCCATATTCTAGAGCTCTAGTCACAGGATTGGCCCATTGGTCATCCTGGAGCAGCTCCTCCACCTGGGTGTACCGTGCACCACCAAAATTTTCTCACGGACCACCAGTGGTTGGAGACCTCTGGTGTATATGATGCTTCTCCACTGATTAAACAGTAAAAGATAATATCCTTGTTTAGTGGTGCAAAACTCAGCAAGCCTCCTGAAGGTAAATGACCTGCCCATTCATTCACCTGATCCTTCCCTCCAAGCTTATTTAGAACTATGGATGAACACCTTGAGCCTGGTCATTAATTGTTTGCAAACCCACTTAATTCTATTCTATCACTGTAAGAAAAATATTATGAAAGCCTTCTCTCAAAGGCTTTGCTGTTGCTCAGGTATATTATGCTTATGGTGTTCCCCTATTTTAAAAAAAAGATGCTCAGGTTAACTGGCCTAAGTTGTTCCTAACAAGCTCATACTGCTTTTTATTAATTGTAGCATGTAGACATGCTGTTTGATAATCTGAGGATGTCACCTGGTATAAATGTCAAGCTGAAATGGTTTTCTGACATTTCTTTCTCCTTCCTGAATACAATATTTGCTTTTCTCCGACACTTCTCAATTCTCAGTTCTCAGAGTTTGCCAACAGTTTACCAACTCTGCTGGTTTTATTTACTGTCATAAAATAGAATCCCTTTGGCTCCAGAGATTAAATTTATTTACATTATCTAACTCTTCTATGAGCACCTTTGTCTATCCTAAATTCCAGTTCCCTCGTTCACTCAGCAACTTAATGATGACGGGGTGTAATTTCTCTTCTGGCAGAAGACAAAAAACAAAACAAAACCAGGTGGTCCTTGATTTACAACCATAATTGGGATCGGAATTTCCATTGTAAGTCACTGCTATCGTAAGCTGAATTGGAGCTGATTTTATTGCAATTTTTACAGAGGTAGTTAAACAAATCCAGCTTCTCCAATGGGCATTTTTTTGCCTTTTTTTGTTGGAAATCAGCCCCCAAAAGGCCACAAATTGTGACCACATGACCACAGGAGACTGCAACCAATTACAAGCACGTACCATTGGGGTGGTGCAATGGTCATAAAACTGAGTACAGTTCATAAGTTACATTTTCCCAATTTCCCCTTCATAACTTTGAATGATTGTTAAACGAACAGTTGTAAATTGAGGAGTACCTGTAGGATTAAGAAATTCAGTCCTTTCACTATAGTGCATTGCCAGCTCAGCTCTTTCTCTTTTGTTTTTCTTTCTGTTTCTAACATACCCAAAGAATCTTCTTTTGTTCTTTTTGTTATCTCTCATAAGCTTCCACTCATTCTGAGCATTAATGTCGATTTTTGTTAATGTCAATTTCTGGAGATCTTATATTTTTCTTTGATGCCGTATCTCTCCTTGATGTGTCCCTCCCTGCGTGCCCTTCTTTTTCTTCATCATTTTGGAGAGCTGTGTATGGTGTGAATCTTTGCCCCATAAATTGTTATCTACAGTCACACATCACTAAGTCCATATATCACACTAAGCTAATTTTTGAGTTGTCCTTGGTGGTCTCTGAGTTGGTTATTTTCTTGCAGATGTTTCATTATCCAAACTAGGTAACATCATTAGTGCTCATCTGCAACGAAACACTGAAACATCTGCAAAAAAACAACCAAACTCAGAGAGCACCAAATACCCCCTAATTTCAACCCCGAGCTACAAATATTCTCCTTTATTGAAGCCAATTTTTTAAACAAATACATGACAGTTGGATTCAACTGTATTTTCTTTTTAGTGCTGAAGTACAAAGGGCATTTGCATTCCAACTGAACTGTTTTTAATAGCACAAGTCTACTTGCCCAAATATTTCCAACAAATAAGAAAGTGTGTGTGTGCTGCAAGATCTTCTAGATTCCAATGAGTGGCAACCAAAAAGCAGGAAGGACCAGAGGGTGCCATATCTAAAATTTTACAAGAAAACAAATGGGGATGATTCACCAGCTGTGCACTCTTATGCCACATTCAGTGTAGGAGAAAAACCATTAGAATTTTTGCTTAGTGGAAAATAATTCTGAACTCCAGAGTCCTAAATGTGATATGGAAGACTGTGTCAGTTATATCTAAAGGCTTTAGAACTATCTTTGTAATTTTGTTATTGGGCTATGCCCGTTTGATTTTCAATTGTTTAAAGATTTGGATTGGGTCCAGGGAAATAAAACTTGGATTAGGTGTTCAGCAGAGTGATGGCATGGGGGTGGGGAGAAACTGTCTTTGTGTCTAATTGTTTTGGCATGCAATGCCCAGTGACATCCTGAGGCGAGGGATTGAAACAGTTTATGACTAGGATGTGATTTTTTTCTCAGACATTCCTTCTGACCCCTGCAATATACAGGTCTTCTAAGGAAGGAAGGCTGGTTGCAGTTGTTTTTCCTGCAGTCCTAATTATCCTCTGGAATCAGTATCTGTCCTGTTTAGTTGTTGCGCCAAACCAGACAGTTATAGAAGTACAAATAAAAGACTCAATAATTTCTCTGTAGAACGCTATCAGCAGCATAACAGCAGAATACAAGCAAATACATTTTGCTCAATTGTCAGATTAGTCCTCTGAGGTTTGACTTTTGTGGCTATTACTAACAATGTGCCATTTGGTAACTGCTAGGGGTTTTTTCCCATTGTTTCCTTCACTGCAAGAAGTTTTTAGAGAATTTTTAAAGGAAATGCCTTGGAAAAGGAGGGGATCTTTTTTCATGTCGGCTTTTAAGTGGTACCTGAAGAAGGAAGCATGAAAGTGCAAAGAATGTTGCCCTCCTAATTTGAATAGAAAATGTCTATAATTCAGGTATGTTTATGTCAGTAGGTGCTAGATAAATAAGTCCTAATGCATCAAGCAACAGGAGATGGAAAAACTGGCATAAAATATTATTTTGTTCTGACTCAAAACACAGTCATATGCAGATGCTGTCAAGAAACCTTTTGCATAGAGAGCATCGGACGTTTCCCATATGGTGCAAAGCAGAGAGGATACAACAGTATCAATGAGGAATCAAGTGAGTGCAGATAAAAAGGGGAGGAGCCTTTATTTTATGAATGAAAAGAGGCGGTTGGATTGCAACAATATACTAATTATTGGGTGTTATAGGGTATTATTTTGAAAGATGTAACTGGGTAATTTTCAGATTTAAAACAAAAAGGTGCTCAATAAATATCCTGTAATTATTCTTTCTAATTTAAATAGTAAATAAATAGTAAACGACTTGGCATTGCCCTGTGTATTTGAGTTAAAACTCTTTGTCAACAGTGTACGTGCAGGCTATACATTGCTTAGAATACCTAAGATCAGTTGTCATGCTGCTTATTTATCCTTTTATTTTAAAGTAGGTAAGAGACAATTATTTTGTCAGAAGCGTCAACATTACTCTTGCCACTTCTCCACTTGGCATCCTGGATTTGTTGTGTACGTCAGTGTGGGACTTAGGCCACATTTCCTTGACCCTGATTGTTAGAATGACCGGTAGGGGGCCCCCAAAGATAGCCCTACTGTCGTTCCACATTTAAATAAGAAAGCTAATACACCAAACCATATAACGAAAGACCATTGATTTCAGGATCCAAAATCATCCAACCACTGTTGAACATTTTGAGGAAGGAAGGAACTAGACTTGTTTTGTAGACTTAATAGTAGCTCAATAGTAAGTGGGCAGAAGAGTAAGTCAGGCCAGGAACAGGATATTTAGTGGGAAGAAAAATTATAATCGCCTCACGAGTGCTATTACTCAAAATCACAGCTGGCCTCACTATCGCCCTCTTGATGCAAAATGTGAAATTATCAAGAAAAAAATAGCCCCAAATAGCAGACCCTTCTATGTTAAAGTACACTGAGATTCAACAGTTCTCATCTAAGTCTCAATTGTCTGATGTAGTCACACATCAAAATTTGAAAGCTCAAATTTTCAGCTTTGGCACTGCAAAATTTGCTGTCACTCTGGTTGCCTAAACCCACAAATGGTTTGAGGTACCGATTCAATACAACAAATCTACGAGTAATGATTTCCCTTGACTCTAAATCTGTCCCTGATCTACCAAGGTATTTACCCAATCAGAACATCAGTTGTTTCAAAGAAACAAAACTGAGCGTATTCTGGAAAAACTGGATTTATTTGGCTGGATCTTGTTCTACCGCTAGGAATGTGTAATTTAGATTGTGAATTCTGATAGAAATGTCTCAAGGTTAAAACCTAATTTCTTTAGGTGCACAAAAACAACTCAATTAATTTTAATTGGAGCTGCATAACCAAATTCCTATATACCTGTCAGAAGAGAAGCCAGTGGCGACCTTATGGAAATGCTCAGCTGGCTATGATTAATGCATAATGCTTGTATTGTGGTGTTTGGGCCTAAGGGATACATGGTAGTTTCTGGAGAGTGCCCTCATTATGACATCAAGCTACATTGCAGTATCTACTCTGAAAAATTATCTACAATTTTCATCCTTTTCCTCTTTTGCAGCCACAATAATAACAGTTTTTTCTTAATAAGCAGCACAAAGAATGGTCACAAAACATATAAAACCCACAATCTAAGTAACAATATCTTTAACTTCTTGATTTTCATCTGACTGTGGACAAATTGATAACTTTATCCAACAACATTTCTAGGCTTACCTCCATTGCACATCCTGAAATATGGGAGACCAAATGCCCTCAAAGTATGTGAACCTGGACTAAATTCTCCCTTTCAACTGATAATCAAAGTCTTCATTTGTCATTTCAATTATAAATAAGAAAGCAGATATATTAATGAGGAAGGAATTTCAGAAGCTCTGGTATGGGGAAGGGTATAACAAGGTGGTATAACCTACCCAGTGGTGGGATTCAACAGGTTCGCACCTATTTGTGAGAACCGGTTGTTAACATTCTAAGCAATTGGGAGAACCGGTTGTTGGAAGAAATCTCTTTTTGTTTTTTTCCACTTTACAGGGCTAATCCTCTAAGGAAGGCAGGAAGGAAACATTCCGGTGTTGTTTCTAGCCTAATCTTTATTGCCCTGCTTACAGAAACTGCCTCTTGGTTAACCACATAACAGCTAAAGGTTCTTGGCAGTACGCCCAGACTTACTATCGCCTGAGCTCCACCCAGTCACATGATCACTCAGCCACAGCTACCCAGCTGGTCATTAGGGCAGAGAATAAGTTGTTAAATTGTTTGAACCCCACCACTGCTTATACCCTGGGTTCCTATGCAGGTACTTCCCAGATTCGACCCTGCTTTTCTTCCTTACTTTTCTTTCTTTTTTTAGAGACCCTCAGTCTTCCAACATCTGCCATGAGCTACTGTCTGGGATCAAATGGTGGCCCACAGGCATTAATACTGAAAAGTGAAAACAACAGTACCCATAGGAATGAATATGAGGCACATTAAATGTTGTCAGAAGCATAATAAAAATGTAAGGAAGTAAGTAAATAATTTATTGAATAAGTCTCCAGTCCGTTACAAGTCATAATTAAAATTAATAGAAAGGGTCTCTTGAGTATTACTTGTTATTTGTTTATATAATTCAAAGATGGGAAATATTCTTTCAAGCAACAGGCTGTAAAACACAGATAAATACTGTATGTCTCGTTGGATTTTTGAAAATGCCTGTTCTAGAAGACTTTTGTAACTAGGCTAATGGCTTCCTGAAATTAGACCAAGAGTTACGTATGTTGGCCAGAATTCTTCTAAGTAATAATAATTCTACGTAATAATAATAACCATTTAATACTGTGAAGCTTTACTTTTGGAGGGAAAAAATATATCTATGGCTCGCCTTCAGAAGTTCTGGATGCTCCATCATTGGAGATTTTAAAGAAGAGATTGGACAGCCATTTGTTTGAAATGGTATATAGAATTTCCTGTCTGAGCAGAGAGTTGGACTAGAAGACCTCTAAGGTCCCTTCCAACTCTGTTATTCTATTATGATTTGTAGCTCAGAGTCTGTGCAAGTACCACCTGCTAGAAATGTCTTAAAGAAATTGAATATTTTCCTCAGCTTCCATCATGTTCTCCATTGCTGCTGCATAATCTTAACAAAAATATATTCATATCTGGTGTTTCTGGCAAATACTATATACATAATTCCAAATAACGTTTCTTCCTTTGAATTTCAACCACTGTGCAACTCTTAAGAACAACAACAATAATTCAATTATATTGCTGCCAACATTATTCTATCTCATGGCACTTACCAATAATGAAATACAGAAACTCTTTAAATTACAATTAAACCTTAGTTAAAGCTACATAAAGCAATAATAACATCCATAATTAGTGCCATGCAAAATCTGAATTAAGAATTACATTTGATAACTTTGTAAGAGTGACAGAATAGACATTTTATATTTATAAACAAATGCCATTATGAATATTTCAAAGACTACTCAGAGAAGTATCTACGGCAGAATGAATGCTAACTAGAATTTAGCTAGCACCCTCTTTCTGTGATGGAGCTACAGGAGCGGGGCCCTGGGAAATAATGTTTATCTATTTTCCCAATGCTTTCTGGTCTGCAAATGTGATGCAGCAATATTATATGGAAACAAATTTCTCCAGGAAGTGCTGGAGAAGGTGAAGTCATCTCTGCCAAGAACCCAATGGTATTTTAAATGTGCCTGTTTTTAAAAGTTAATGTATGTTTGAAGAAATCCCTACCTACTATAGATATATAAATACATGACCTGTTTTATTTTTAATGTATCCTTTTTAACAATTCATAGAAATGAGACAGCAAAAACAGATTAATAAAATTAAAGAAATTTATAAGAATGAGCTCAATCATCATTTCAGGAACAGTGTATTCCACAATTTGAGAATAACACAGGCAAAGTTTCTTTCCATGTATGTATGTGCTGCATGTATGTATAAAACCTCTACCTCACCACAATCATACAATATACATGGAATATAAGACCAGTTAAAACATTCACATAGTGTTTAAAATCAGCCGTGATCAGCATAGGACCCATGTAGCGACTGTCAAAAACAACATAAACAAGAGATAACATTTTTGTAAAATTATTGTGTAAATTAAAAATAAGGAAATAAAAAAAAGAGATGCTGGCATAACGAACTGAAGAAATTCCCTCAAAAATAGTTCACACTTTGACATTTTCCAAATGTACAGCGTATATGAATTATTAAGGTGTGTTAGATCCAACATTCATTCCAACCCTTTGAACAATCATTCTTGAAATGAATCAGTTACATCTTCAGATTTAAGTTATTGTTTTCTTTTTTAAAAAAATAATTTTTATTAAGTATTTTGCATTTAAAAACAGTACACTTGTTATCGTGTGATCAAGACAGTGCATTTAACATATTCTTCGTTATGTGAGTTACTTGAGTTAATATTCTCCTCATAATTGTGGCTAATCAAATTATTATTCATATATACATAATATACATCCCTTATATACATTATTTACATTATTTACATTTTATACCTCTTAAATTTCATTCAAATTTCTTTCTACCCTTCAGCCAATTATACGATACATTCCATATTTCATGGTATTCTCCTTCTTCTTTGTTTTTTAATTCTTTGAATATCCATTTCTGCACATTCTATCCATTTCTGCACATTCTAGGATTTTTTTATAATCATAATGTCAGAGGGAATTTTCTCAGATTTCCAATTTTGGGCAAATACTATGCTTGCTGCTGTAACAATATGGAGGACAATGTATAACATTTTTTTGTTCATTCTGTTTTATGATACCCAATAGAAAAATTTCCGGTTTCAAACCTAATTTCTGTGATTTCTTCCAACCATCCCTTAATTTTCTGCCAGCATTTTTTTGCTTGTGGGCAGGTCCACCACATATGTAAATCATCGTTTTCTAATTGTAATGAAATAGGAGGACCTACTTTAAATTTAATGCATAATATAAATCTTCCAAGGCTTCAGTTCAGCTATCGTATTAATTTTGCTAGTCCCTGGGATAAACCTGCAATTTCTCATAACAAAACTGTTAAGATATCTGATTATGCCAATGTAATGATGCTTGATCCTAATCAGTTGCTTCATGCTTAACTTAGGGTTCCCCCCTCCTTAGGATCAAATTCCACTGAATAATATTAATTATTTGGACTACGCACTAAAAGTAATTTTATAGATTGCTTCTTATGTGCAGATAAAATCCTTTATTCCTTATATATTTAGACTGATTATTTCCAATTGACCTTGTAACTAGATAATAGAATCACAATTTTGCATGAACTGAATCTGCTGATAAAAAATGTGAACCTGGAAATCACAAAAGCATCTATTGCAGAAAAACTCATTTTGTCTCTGCCTAAAAGGTATTTTTCCTCCTATGCCAAATACCTTCAGGAGACAACAGTTTGCAACAGAGAACAGATGAGAATGGAATAAATATGTAACCCTTTCCTGTCTTAAATAAGATGACGCTATGTTGTGAATGATTTTCTTTTATATTGTTGTATTTTGGGATTGTTTGTTTCTGACTCATGATTTGGGGAAATAGATTTATTTTATCTTGTCTTTATCATTTTATATCAATATATATCAAATACACTAGGCTCCTCCTATTTTCCCCAGAATAGTAACCTTGTGAGGTGGATTGGGCTGAGAATAAGTAACTACCTTTCATGCCTAAAGCAGGATTAGAATTCACAGTCTCCTGGATTCTAGGCTAGCATCTTAACCCCTACACCACACTACACCAAAGTGTACTATGGACATTTAATCTTTTACCATGGATGCTTTTGTATACCTCCCAGAGTTCTTACAGTTACAGCAGGATAAATATTTAATAAAGAAAACAATTAAAGCCTATGAGTATTATTTAACCCCCTACTTTCCCAAAAGTGTATAACACTAAATAACGATGGAATGTGATGGAACACGATCAAGAGGAGGATTTCCAAGAGGGAGAGGGTGTATTCCAGAATAGTAAGAGACAATTCAGTCCATATATTATGTTTGAGGGAAAGAGGGTAAAGACAGCCCCTCCCTAATAGTTCACTATACTATACTATACTATACTATATACAGTGGTGGGATTCAAATAATTTAACAACCAGTTCTCTGCCCTAATGACCAGCCGGGTAGGCGTAGCTGGGTGATCATGTGACTGGGTGGAGCTCAAGTGACAGTAAATCTAGGCGTACTGCCAAGAACCTTTAGCTGTTATATGGGTTAATCAAGAGGCAGTTTCTGTAAACAGGGCAATAAAGTTTAAGCTAGAAACAACACCAAAATGCTTCCTTCCTGCCTTCCTTACAGGATTAGCCCTGTAAAGTGGGAAAAAAACAAAAGGAGATTTCTTCCAACAACTGGT
>JAOYMU010000283.1:17745398-17762420 GCA_025802295.1 Psammodynastes pulverulentus
AGAGGAAGGGGTCAAGCTATTTTCTAAAGCACCTGTAGGCCAGACAAGGAATAATGGATGGAAACTGAACAAGGAGAAATTCAACCTGGAAATAAGAAGAAACTCTTCAATTAGAAAAATCAACCAATGGAGCAGCTTGCCTTCAAAAGTTGTGGGAGCTTCATCACAGGAAGCTTTCAAGAAGAGATTGGACTGCCATTTACAAAAGTAGAAACTTTGTCTTGATTTCATATAATGCTCCTTATGGCAAAGACTTGTTTAAAAAAGCTAAGTATTTATTCATCTACCTCAGTGTGAAATACAAAACCTCTTCTTTATCGGCTTGGAAGCCCAGACCCAAGGTCAGATAGAAATTACACAGGTTTGAAATATTCTGCCTCCCACAGCATTGTCAACTGGAAATTGTTCAAAGTGGATTAAAAAAAAATCAAGCTTTTTTTTGTTTAGTTGCTTTAGTGAAGCAAATTTGGAAACCAATAAATTCAACATTGTACAGATAATCCCTGACTTTCAACCATTCATTTAGTGACCATTCAAAATTATGGCACTGAAAAAAGTAACTTATGACTGTTTTTCACTTTTATGATTGTTGCAGTATTGCTAGGATCATGTGATCAAAATTCAGACATCTGGCAACTGGCACGATTTATGACACTTGCATTGTCCTGGGTCATGTGATCCCAATTTGCAACCTTCCCAGCTGGCTTCTGACAAGCAAATTCAGTGGGGAAAGCCAGATTTACTTAATAACTACAGTGAGTCACTTAACTGTAGCAAAAAAGGTTATAAAGTAGAGCAAAACTCACCTAACAATTGGCTTGCTTAGCAATGGAAATTTGGGGCTCAACTACGGTCATAAATTGACGACCACCTATATAAGCATTGAACGAGGTTTTATTTCCCTGGAGACACCATGAAACACAGACCAATGTTCCAATCACTGTTCCACAGGGAAAGGAAGTTATCTGGGTATTCTTTCCTTTGAAACCTTGTTGCTTATCACGGGAGAAAATGCACATGTGCTCAACTTAATCTGCTAGCAGAATGAATTACAGTTACCACATTGGTCCAATTTGGCTACCAAACATAGACAGAAAAAGAGAGAAGAGTACAAAGGGAAAGGAAGACAGCCAAATAAACCCAGACAATCAAACCAATAAACTGATCAGTTCCCTTAGGTAATTGGATGCAGAATGGATGGTTAGGTTCACTTTCTAAGTAAACTTTGGGAGGGAGCTGCATTTTTGAAGCTGTTTTTGTCTTATCTCTCATTGGTTAAAATTTCTTGACAGACTAGAACGTTCCAGAAATCTTAGTCTTCCTGCCCAAGAGGAGACTGTTATCCTATGAAACATACCACCTTTCATATTGCTCATATAAGCATCTCCATGTTTTCTACCTATTAGCAAACCAAATTTCTAATCCAAATCTGGAAAATGATTTTCAGCATTCAGTGAGAATAAACTGACAGTTGTTCTCCACTCCAGCAGAGAGTGGGGAGTAATATAACAACATAAATACATGATATCCTCTTGATTGCTTAATGCTCTGTATTTTATGTATAAATGTATAATGAATGCTTGTAGTAGCATTAGAAGTATGCTGATTGGGAAAACGGAGGAATGAACAATTGCAAGTTACCCATAGATGGTAAAAACTATGGCAAGTAAATCAATTTGTACTTTTTTGCTAGAAAGTTCAATAAAGATTGGAATATTAACTGAACAAGTTTTAGAGGGGAAAGTAGATAATATGTGATTTGTTTGAAAGAATGAATCTTTGTTGAAAGAAGCAAAAATGGCTGTGATGAGAGCATACTTTTGCCTACTATGTCATGTGGCATTTAAGTGAGTCAGAAGAAACATTAAAATAAGTTGAATAAAATAGAAACTGATTATTTAAAAGTGTGTACAATATGGCAAAACAATAAGAAGAAGAGTCAAGAATATATGGGTTTTAAATCAGTACAGACTATGTGAAATTGACCAACTATGTTGTGGTAGCAGGGGTGGAATCTAGCCAGGTCTGCCTGGATTGTGTGATCCGGTTGTTACCTGAAGCCTCCGTTCCGCAGAGAGGAACAGGAAGCAAAAACTAGTGCTGGGCCCTTCCACCTGCCCTGATTCTTACCTGTCCTTTATCTCCTGATGTTGCTTGTTACAGCAAGCCCCAGCTGAGGGCTGGGAAGTGGCGAGTGTGCATTTTCAAGTGCGCACATGCGCTCCGGAACCGGTTGTTGCACCCATTACATCCCATTGCTAGAATGAGTTTCCTATCTGTTCATACACAAGTGACTTGCCCTATCAATGTTGGTGAGGGTGTTCTTGGTGGTTATTTGATTACACTTTATTGTTCAATTGTTTGTCTGAGTTGGTAATTTCCTTGATTGGGATATTGTTTACTGCTAGATTGTTGGACTAGTACTAATCTTGATGTTAACCTCTGTTTATCTAATTGCTGGTGAAAAGGTGTTGTAGTCTTTTAGCTTCTTGATAGTCACCTTTGAACCATGTGGAGATGGTATTTATCTCTGTGTGCCTGTTGATGGCTGCTTTGTCAAATATTCACAAATATTCTCTTATCTTAATAAGTTAAGTTGGAAGAAACTGGGGAGGCTGATACCGTAGCTTTTCCCAAGAGGTGCTTGAAGAGGCAAGTATCACATCCTCCTGCATTATTTTATTTACTTTTTAATATTTATTTAAAACATTTACATGGCCTCCTATCTTATATTGACATCTGGGTGGTTGCCAACCAACAGTTAAAACAACATCAATATACTCTTAATATACAGGACACTCTATTAAAGTCACAAACATTAAAACTTGGCATCAAAGTTAAACTTTCACAAGTAGTTCATCTTGTCCATGTCATCCTACCACAATGTTTGGGGGGAAAAGTCAAGCTTTAAGCGCTTTTTGGAATGCTAGGAAGGTAGAGTACTAGAGAAAGTTTTCCAGTTAATATTCACCAAAATTTAGCACGCTGAGAAAGAGCTGTGAAGCAAAGCAGCCATATTTTGAAGGAGTGCTTTCAGTGAAGTGAAACACCCCATCAAAGGTTTCTAAGGTCCAATGTTTACTCTACCATCAAAAATACATTTACTAAAAGGAGACCATTCTCGTGATTACTCTCATTCTTTGGAACTCTTAGTAAGTAAGGTTAGGCTAACTGTTTCTTTGTCATTTTTTCTTTTCACAAGGAAGAAAAATGTGTTTTTTCCCTTATACAAACTAAAAACTATGTTTTTATTTATGCACATGTGGTCAAGCTGATTGGGTTGTTGAACTGAGCAGCAGCAGTTGCTCATCAGTACTACCAATAATGATAATTATATCAATTTTCTTCTGAAATTGATGAAGCAATATGGATTAGCTGTTAAAAAACACTTATATGAACTCATATGCACACAACTGAAGGAGACAACTAAAAAAGAAGCCATTTTTTCCTATTTTAAATATTGTACTTTTCGGAGTATAAGACACACTTTTTCTACCCCAAAAAGTGGGTGAAAATTTGGGTGCATCTTATACACCCAATGTTGCAGAAGCCCCGCCAACCAGCAATTTGCCTCCTTGCAGCAAGCGGCAAAAAGACTGTTTCAGCTTCAGCACAACCTAATTAGCACAAGCAGCTGATGGTCGTTTGGATCGGGCTCTCGAAGATCAGCTGTTTCAGACTGCAGGGATTGCCAATAGGCTATAGCAATCCCTGCAGCCCGAAACGGCTGGGCCATGTGCTAATTAGGCTGTGCTGGGAAAGTGAAACTGAAACCGTCTGTTTCTGCTTGCTGCGATGAAGGCAAATTGCTGGGAGGCAGAAGCTGAGGTAAAAAATTTTTTTACTTGTTTTCCTCCCCCAAAACTAAGGTGCATCTCATACTCCGGTGCATCTTATAGTCCAAAAAATACAGTATATCTATGTATATAATAGCTATGGAAAATCTAGACAACATACTAGAAAACAGAGACATCATCCTGCCAACAAAAGTGCATATAGTCAAGGCTATACGCAAGGCTATAGTCAACTGGTTTTCCCAGTTGCAATGTATGGATGTGAAAGTTGAACCAGAAGGAAGGCTGAGCACTAAAGAATTGAGACCTTTGAACTGTGGTGCTGGAGAAGACTCCTGCGAGTCCCTTGGACTGCAAGGCGATCAAAGTGGTCAGTCCTAGAGGAGATCAACCCTGACTGGTCTTAGAAGGCCAGATCCTGAAGATGAAACTCAAATACTTTGGGCACCTAATGATAAGGAAGGACTCACTGGAGAAGAGCCTAATGATGGGAAAGATTGAGGGCAAAAGAAGAATGGGACAGCAGAGAATGAGATGGATGGATGGAGTCACTGAAGCAGTCAGTGTGAGCTTAAATGGACTCCAGGGGATGGTAGAGGATAGGAAGGCCTGGAGGAATGTTGTGCATGGGGTTGTGTTGGGTTGACTTTGTGACTAACAACAACAACAATGTATATAATCCTAAAATGAACTTCCATATCTTTTATTTAAGCATTTATCAAACCTGGAAAATATAATGTTTAAACTACATATAAATAATAAAACTAACAATAACAAAAGTATGGTCAATAACATTCCTTTCTATGTAGTATTTATATTATAGCTTTGCTCCACTATCTATGCCGGATAGATTATGGATTTATGAAGCCATTTCTGTTCTAAATCATTTCAGTGAAATTACACAAGTAGAATAGTTGGAATGTGCTTTCCCAGAATAATTTTAAATTCTATACACTCTTTAAATTCACCTTTATTTAAAATCAACAATTTTTGCTCGGTGCACTACAAAAGTTGTGAGCCTACATGGATAAACCAGACTGGAAACACGACTAGATAATCGTGTTAATAATTCTATTTTATTGTAAGGCTACGTTAACAAAATCATGCAAATCTGAAGGCACAAATTTCCCCCCAGCACTTTTACTGACCTCATAAATTTGTAAGATAAGGGCCCTTCTTAAGTTTCTTTCTCTGACCATTAAGTCCTTGGGGACTACCCCATCTGTTTGATTATTTTCTAGGCAGCATTTCTTTCCCTCATCCCCCAAGGTCATCCACACATTCCATTACACATTTCATTTAACTCACCGCTTTTAAAAATGCAACAGATAAAAGCTGGAAGTCATGTATTATTTCCCTACTTTAAGGACTGTAGTTTGTTCAAAATTTACAGCTCTAAAATTTTGTATTACATATCTTGTCAGGATAATAGCCATAAAATTGCTACTCTTTGCAAAGCAGCGGAGTAAGAAGTTGGGGGGGGGGAGTGTTTACTCTGTTTTAAGTTTCTCCTGAAGTACTGGAAAATTTCAATCCTTCCCATTAATAGGGTAAAAAATTGTGAAGATTTGCTGTCTGGTATGTATATAATTTTAACAAGTTGAAATTGTTGAGTATTACTCCTCTTCCTTTTACACACACACACACACACACACACACACACACACACACACATATTCTATTTGTGTGTGTGCCCTTGACTCACTGACACTTGGTGACTGCCTGGAATAATTTGTGCATTTTTCTTGACAGGATTTCAGTAGTGGTTTGCCATTGCCTCCTTCCTAGGACTGACAAAATGTGACAGATCCAAAATCATCCAGCAGGCGTTGTGCCTAAGGCAGAACTAGAACTCATGGTTTCCCACTTTATAGTCCACTGCCTTAACCATTACATCAAGTTGGGTCTCTCAATTTCTATAAGACTTATATATATAAAGTATTACTTGTTTTGAACCTACTATGTATCTTCCCATGAGCACATTCAGAAGTTGAAGTTACAAAGTATTTTATACTCTATCGTAGGTTTTCTACTGTAGTATAAGAACTGTACTTATTGATTTCAGTAGATGTGGATAGAATCATTAAACTGAAGAGGAGTGAGGAAATTCATCATTCTTCTTGTTGATGGATCTGCAATTTAAGACTTGGTAGTAGAGTATCTCCTATAAACAATCATTCAGTTTCTGCTTAAATATAAGTTTCTATTTATTAATTCCAATTTTAATTTTCGAGAAAAAAGAAGTCTAGCTATCTTCTCTGTGAGACAAATTTTCAAATACTCAATGATTGTTGTAAGGCTAATTGTAAGTCAGTGTCTTATAGGACTTAGTTCCCAGAATATTTATCTAATTGTCCTCTTCTCTACTCAATATATTTAAATTTGTACACATCTTAAAATGTGGTGCTTAGAACTCAACTGAGTGTTCAAAATGGAACCCAATCAATCAGAATAGAAAAGAGCTTTATAATATTGGATATATGAACAAAAGGGGTGACCTATCTTAACTGTAAATATGTGGTTACAATGCATAATAATTAATAAGCAGTAGCATAAAAGATGTTTCTCAAAAATATATATAATTCGTCTTTAAAGTGTGCATTTTAATCCTTTTGAGATCATCAAGGTCAACGTAAGCTTTGAGTGATTTATTATCAACATAGAAGAAATAATGTTTCATTTCTCCTCTATTACAGAAACATTATGAGGTATAATTAATAAACATATTTAAAATGCTTTGCAGCTGTAAACTATTACTGCATGTAGGTTAGCCGAAAGAAATGCAGTCTGTTCAAAACTTGACATGAGGACTTAAGATGCATAGCATAATAACGATAAAGTTTAAAAATGGACAAAAGTATCATTACAGTTTGTGTTTGGAGGGATGTCAAAATGTATAAATGTGTTGTCGAATGAGCAAAATTCTTGCCTAAGCACTTGAAGTACAGATCTTGTGTGTATATATCTACAAATATATAGCTAGTTAATATAATAGATTTTGGCATTAATATAGTAATACTATGTTAATCATTTCAGACTATAATTGGCTAATTAGATTCATGTCAACATTTAGATTAATACTACAGTTTGATAAGTCCACCACAATAGGTGCTTAAATTCCATATAGTCTTGATGGATATTAAATATTAGTGTTGAAGCCTTCTTCTTAGTGTGTAGTCTTCTTAATGCATAATGCAACTGGTGAGCAATTTGATTATGAGCAGTCTGGAATTGATTTACTGCTTTATCTAAATGTTTTCATTTCTAGGCATATGTTATATTCAGAGACATCTTGAACTTTACAACCAATTCCAAACATTATAAGGTCAGATTATATGTGACATTAATCATATCACTTGGCCTTGAATTGATTTTTTTTCCAGAAATAATCAGTTCTAGACCTTCCGTCTGGACAAAATATACAAGACCTGCCTGCCTGCAATATACCAGAAGTGGGGAAAAAAATCCTATTGGAGTAGATTAGAGCTTTCTTCCATACAAATTGGAGAAGAAAGGATCTCGTATGAAGGAAATCTATACAACTGGTCAAAGGGCTAAAGCCTTCCATGCCTCAAAATAGGAATCCTAAGCATTAGGGAATAGTCATGATTTAAAAGGTTTTGAAAAGCATTCTTGTATAGCTTAAGACTCAGGGGTGTCAAACTGGCTGTCCATAGGTCGCATGCATCACATGCAGACCAAACCCACCCCAGCTCCACAAAGGCACAAAACATTGTGATACATCATGTGACATGATCAAGTTTGACACTCAGAGCTTTAAGTTTTAGGGCCCATTCACATAATCCTCTTGTTCGGATTATAAACTAGTTGACATACTGAGTATTGAAGAATTTTTGTTGCAGTGGAGGCTCATTTCATTGACAGTCTGCTGACCCAGACTGAAGCTGGATCAAAGTTATCTAGAGGAAAATGGTATTTTCCATCAGGAAATACATAGGCTAATATTCTGTGGCTCATGGAAGGCAACTCTGAAGGAGGTAGACCATCTTCAGGGCTACTACTAGTCCACTGCAGAACTTCTCTCTCCCATCCAGCCTTGGGCTTCTGCTTCTTTGTTTTCATTTATGCTATGAGTCACAGAAAGAACATCATCTTCTGTTATAGTCTCTGTCTTGGGGTTGCATTGTGTTGCATTTTTGTTTTGTTTGGAGTGTTAAGTTTTTGGGTTTTTTTGTTTGCTTGCTTCAGTAATCCCAAAAGTGCTTTTTCAGGAGGCGATTGGACTTTCTTGGGTTTTTTTTGAAGACGTTTCGCTTCTCATCCAAGAAGTTTCTTCAGCTCTGACAGGACAGTGAGGAATGGAAGGATTTATACTCCTTGCAGAAGCTGGCCATTTGCATCCTTTTAGAGGGTCGTTGAAGCACTTGGAGGTTTATCTGTGTCATCAGGGTCATCTGAGTAGTGCTCCTGGTTCCTGTAGTCTGCAAAATCCTTCCATTCTCCACTATCCTGTCAGAGCTGAAGAAGCTTCTTGGATGAGAAGCAAAATGTCTTTGAAGAAAAAAATCACTTTGGGGATAACCATGGTCTGGATGACTGAAAATCTCTACAGACTTTTTACTTCAGTAATGAGATATCAATTTTGTAAAAGCAGATCTTTTAAGGCATTGATTATGATTAACAAAGGCCATGAGAGTCCACCCTCCATTAGACAATAGATTTGAGGTCTCTTGAAAAAGCAGGAAAATGCTATTAGTTCAATTATCATCTTATTTTAACTGTGGTTTATGTGTGGGTGCTTGCCAGAAAAAGCATTTCCTGCTTTTTCAAGAGACCTCAAATATATTGTCTAATGGAGGGTGGACTCTCACAGCCTTTGTTAATCATAATTCATTCTACCTTATAATTTATTTCTACCTTATGAAACAAAAAAAGTTGACTGACTCAGATAGGATCCTGCAAAATATGTTGGCTGGTGAGAAAGAGGAAAGGAGAGAAATGGAGCGATGAGAATGGTGAGAGTAACAGGAAGGTTTGTCTATCTTCAGCCACAGAAATTCACTTGACTTTAAGTCAAGCACCTTCTCTCTGATTTCAGTCTACTTCACAGGGGATCTACTGACAGGGTAAAAGAAAAGGAAACTGTTTACGTTGGCTTGTGCTTCTGAATACAAGATATGGCGTACATCCATCAAAAAAGTAAATAAAAAAGTTAGTAGCTAAAACAACAAATGGCTTCAAATGATAAAAGGTGGTGGAGACTAATCACATTGAAATCAAGACCGCTACCAAAAGCAGCTTTCCATAAGGAAGAGACTCAAAGCAGCAGGCCCAGTAAGTAGGAATAGGAAGGTAGAAGTTAATATCCACTAGAGTAACGGAGTTGGGAGGGATCTTAGAGATCTTCATCCAACCCCCTGCTCAAGCAGGAGGAGTCCTTATACCATTTCTTACCAGATGCAAGAGCAATAGAAAACATAACTTTGAGATCTTTGAAGAAGAAATGAGTATTCAGTGGAGAAAAAAGTGAAAATCCTATATTGAATGCAGTTGCACTCTGAAAGAAATCAAACAGCTTTCCACGTCCACCACATAATCTGCTACTCTTCTCAGCATTTGCTGGTAGAACTCTAAACTGGCTTAACAAAATCCTATCCAGATTCAGATGCTTTGGTAGCAGCTTGTAAGTTAGTCTGTCCAGACTGAGGCTCCAACTGGACAATTACTTCTGCTGTGCCCTTTAAACCCTTCAATTCCAAGGAAGCAGTCCTGTTCCTTCCTGTGAGTGACTCTTCTTTAGCATACAGATACACAAAATGCAGATAGAGGTGGGGATTTAGTTTAGCAAAGTTAAATTTATATATTATGAAATTTATATATAGAATTAGGTTAATTTTGCATTTACAAAGTTAAAGCAGCAAAATGTAGGTGCAAGTAGAAGCAAGAGGCACCTTTAAACATCCTTGTTTGCAGCCTGCACTCTAATAGATTCTATGCCTACACTTAGCAGCAGTAGAAAAATAGTGTAATAGCTAAGATCTTTCTTAGCCAAGAAATTTGCTAGTTTCAAGTCTTTTTGCTGTTGCAATTTAAAAAAAATCCAGAATATGTAGCTCTCTCCTTTTGTCTTAAAAATTATCCCAAATTGTATGTTTTGCAATTTACCAACCGATTCTGAGTTGCCTGTAATTTGGATGGCTATCCTGTCCCATTTTCAGCTTTATAATTGTGCCTCTCCTGGCATTCATTGGCTTTTGATATGGATTCTTCTGTTCTCACTTTTTTTTCATTGGACTTGTTTGCAATTTATGCATTTGATAACTCTTTTTTTAGATATTTCTATGAGGTGGTCAGAATCGAACTCCTGCCAGTGAATAGTGAATTAGCCTGCAATACTGCAATCGAACCACTGCACCACCTCAGCTAGGGAAGCCATCCCTGGAAATTTGTGACTTGACTTGCTGACAACTTTCTCATCCTTGACTTGATCCTAGTCAACAGTAAAGACTCAGTCGAAGAAGTAAAAGTAGCAGAATTTGAGGAGGAGGAAGACATGGCCATATAATGCTGGAATTCTCAACTTTAAAAGAAACTGAAGCCATAGACAAAGATATCATATTTTTTGTGGGTATGATGTAGACAAAGCCCTAGATAAAGACATCAAACATATTGTTACAGCAGGAGAAATTAACATAAAAAAGAGCTGAAGATAATGGAAATATCTAAAAAAAGAGTTACCCAAAGCACAAATTGCAAACAAATACAATGAAAAAAAAAGTGAGAACAGAAGAATCCAGTGTTATATAAAAAGCTAATGAATGCAAGGAAAGGCACAGTTATAGGGCTGAAAACAGGATAGGATATCCACCAAAATTAGAAGCAACTCAGAATAATAAAAGGGAGGTCAGGAAAGCTAAAAAAAAAAATGACTGAGGTTAGAGAAAGATGCTGAAAACAACAAGAATGTAGTCCTCCTTTAAACATTTTCTAAATAAATAAATAAGCATAAAATCCTCCTATTGTCTCTAGGTTTCTAACATAAGGCATGTGTTCCACTTAAAGAGTTGCACAGATTAAGGAAAATAATGAGGGGGGGGTGTTGAAATATGAGACTGACAGACTGGGTGTATTTATTTATTTTGAATATGAGAAGTTTTCCAAAATTGTACTTGAAAAGTTTGAATGATGGTCTGGCACAACATGAATATATTACCATAGAGAAGAACAGGTGAAAACGGCCAGTTATTGTAGGAGGACAAATCTTGCTGGTAGCTCTCAAAACAGAAAAGCACAGCTGATTACACCCAGTGCCAGTGGTGGGATTCAACAGGTTCACACCTATTCGTGAGAACCAGTTGTTAACTTTCTAAGCAGTTCGGAGAACTGGTTGTTGGAAGAAAACTCATTTTGATTTTTTTCCCACTTTACAGGGCTAATCCTAGTAAGGAAGGCAGGAAGGAAACATTCTGGTGTTGTTTCTAGCTTAATCTTTATTGCCCTGCTGACAGAAACTGCCTCTTGGTTAACCCATATAACAGCTAGAGGTTCTTGGCAGTATGTCCAGATTTACTGTTGCCTGAGCTCCACCCAGTCACATGATCACTCAGCCACGCCTATCCAGCTGTTCATTAGGGCAGAGAACCAGTTGTTAAATTATTTGAATCCCACCACCGGAAATATGTCATTGCAACATGCTACAGATCTTCCTGCTGTTTTTCTCCAGTCAGGAGTAAGTCACTTAGGTAACAAAGGAATCAGATCATACTCTATCCCAATAAGAATGGAGAAATATAGGTAAATATAGAGGCCACAGTATAGCTTGAATGTGGGTTCTTACCTATTTAATCTTATTACTCTCATCTTTCTCAATCAGCATCTAAATGTTGTTTCTGATGGAGTTTTTTTAATGCTAGTTATTAATTCGGGAAGCTATTGTCCTGTGGTTTAGAAGAATTTAAAAATCAGCTTTCAATATATCACCTAAACCCAGATGTATAGTTTTCTTTGTTGTTTTTTTTAATGAGTAGACATTATCTAGGTATATTTAAAGGGAGATATAGAAAATGTGAGAAAATTTCTCTTGTTCATTTCAGTTTATCTAGTTCAGTGTACCTCAATTTCAGCAACATTAACATGAGTAGGCTTCAACCCCCAGAATTCCCTGGCCATTTGTCTAGGGAATTCTCGGACCTAAAGTCCACACATCTTAAAGTTGCTGAGGTTGAAAAACATTGCTTAGTTGAATGTAAAACCTAGAAAACAGTCTGGATAGTCTAATAAAGAGAGTTGTTGAAAGGGGTTAGGACACAGGTATCAAACACAAGGCCCGGGGGCCAAATGTGACCCGCCACGTCATTTTATGTGGCCCGTGAGAGCTTGAAAGCGTGCGTGCGTGCACGTTCCCCCACCCTTCTGCACATGTGCGCGCCTACTGGCGCGTGCCTATTGCACACATGCACAGCGATTATCTGAGAGGATCAAAGAGTCCTCGCAGATGGTTGGCATGCACATGCGCAGTAGAGATGCGCCGGTAGGCGTGTGCATGCACAGAAGGGTGGGGGAGCGTCCGCATGTGCAGAAGGGTGGGAGAGCACACGCACATAGAGGGGGAACGTGCGCACGCACACGCTGAGGGCAATCATTACGCTGATGTGGCCCTCAGCAAAAATGAGTTTGACACCCCTGGGTTAGGAGATAATAGCTTTGCTAAATGGTGGTTCATTTTGTAAAAATACCTTACTGCACTGTCTAATGGATTTGACTTGGAAGCAAAACCCACTGTTTCCAGTTCTTTAGTATTTAGGATTACTACTTATGCTGTAGCTAGACCAGTCAGTGGATGGAACTTATCGCCATGAGTAAATGATAATTAACAGATTAATTGAAGCAGATCTACCTTTACCTTAAGTGAGTAGCTACCTCCCTAGATAAGTGATACTTTGAATTTTGGCACTTAATAAAAACACAAGTTACTAAGATTTTTGTGACGCTAATTAACTAACCTGATTAGTAGGTTACAGGTCTATTTTAAGTATTTAATTTTCTAAAGTTTTCTGCTAATATCACAAGGAGATGAGATGTGTGAATATTCCCCACTGGAAGGGAAATAAAATAGTAGTTAATGTCACTGCAATAAAGTGTAATCATTATAATGTCTGGTGCTAATAGAGTTAACCGTTTCTTTTCACACTGTCGGAAGATGGATAGATTCCAGCCTGCATTTCTTTCATTAACTTGGTGGATACCTTTTCCACGACATCGTCTCATTTTGCATTAGGGAAAAAATGGAAAGGGATAAATTTATCACTGGTGTTTTCATTAATGAAATTATTTCCTGCTTTGGCATGTGATAACGCAATATTATCCCGGCTGGGATTGGTGGAAGTAGGGAAAGAGTATTCCATTCCCTTTAGAAATTCCTTTGTATCCTCAGCATTCTCTCCTGAAGATTCAGATGCAATTCTCCACTGGTTTTTATGTGGCAGCTCTAAAGTGGCATTATTTAGAAAGGCAATTCATGCCTTGTGCTGAACTATGTGACTTGTTCCGTTTTTGGTTAAAAAGAGTACTTTGGGGAATAATGGCTCATTTGCAATGCTAAGAACATATTATGAGCTGTTTTTCCAGAGTAAGTATTGCTTATTTATTAATTGTTCCTATTTATACAGCTGCCCATCTCAACTATATGACTCTGGATGGTTCAAAAACAAAGAACGCAAGCAAAGCACAGGATTCTAGCCATCCACCATTCTAATTTTTAAAGAATTTGTTTGGAATAAATGTAGAGCTCAGAGGATGTGCTAGAAATGCCAGCTACAATGGACGGCAATGCTATTTATTTGTTTGTTTGTTTGTTATTTGTTTGTTTATTTGATTTAGATTGCCGCCTATTTGCCCATGGCAACTCAAGGCGGCTTACAGAATATAAAACCACATTTAAAACAATAAAAACTAACAAAAAGAATCAAATACATCAATATAGTACAATGTAACAAAATCACCATCCAACTCCCACTGTCCACCCCAGTAACAGCAGATCACACGAGCCATTTAATGGGCTTCATCCCACTCTGGGTTTCCTAGGCCCGCTGGCAGAACCAGGTCTTTAGCGCCTTCCGGAAGAGTATTAGAGTGGGGACCATTCTAATCTCTGGGAGAATAACGTTCCAGAGAGAGGAAGCCACCATGGAGAAGGCCTTTCTTCTGGGTCCCACCAGGTGTATCTCCCTTGAGGATGGGACCCGCAACATTCCCTGCCTCCCTGCTCTGATAAGTCGAGTAGATGTGACTGGCAAGAGACGGTCCCTCAGATAACCTGGTCCCAAGCCATGAACAGCTTTAAAGGTGACAACCAGCATCTTGAATTGCACCCGGAAGCAAATCGGCAACCAATACAGCTACAGGAGAGGTGATACATGTGTACACCAGGGTCTGCACAAACCATGCTGGCCGCTGCATTTTGCACCAACTGGAGCTTCTGGATGCTCTTCAAGGGCAGCCCCATGTAGAGCGTGTTGCAATAGTCAAGACGGGAAATGACTATGAGTGACTGTGAGTAGGGACTGCTGGTCCAGGAAAGGGTTTAACTAGCAGTTGCACAAAGGCCCTCCTGGCCACCACTGCCATCTGCTCTTTGAGTAGGAGTTGTGAGTCCAGGAGAATCCCCAGATTATGCACAGGGTCTGTTTGGGTAGTACCACCCCATCCAAGACCAAAGGTGGCAATTCTCCCTGAGCCACTCGGTCTTGCCAGGGTTTAGTTTCAACCCCTTGCTCCCCATCCAGCTCCTAACAGCCTCCAGGCACTGTGAGAGGGAGGACACATTAAATCTAATGCTTAGATTTAAGCATTAAACCTAAGTAAGTTGAAGTTGAGGTGAGTGACTTCTGTGGTAGCAAGGTAGATGAATAAATACTTTCTGTCGGTAGACGATTATTGAACTATGGCAGTAATGGAGCCTGAACATTACGATTGTAAGTTGTGACGATCATAAAGCTGATCAACATACAACTGATCCAATGTTACTACCTTTTTTGTGGTGGTTGTCAGTGATCATAAAGTGTACCCATTGTTTCCTGTGGGGCCAGTTTGACTGAAAACCAGAATAATGCTTGTTTTTCAGCAAAAATGTAAAACGTGGTCATGTGAATGTGGGACGCTACAAATGGCCATTAAATGCAGGCTAGTTGCTCAACAACTACTATGGGGTCCTGTGACTGCAGCCCTCAGAACTTCAGAACCAGGTCATAAATATTCCCAGGGAGTCAGTTGTAACTTTTGAACAGTTTTTAAATAACCAGTTGTAAGTCGAGGTTTGCCTGTATATCTTTTACATATCTCATTGAAAAAAGAAATAACTGGTCCCAAACTAAACTAAAATGAACTAGATAAAAATAAAAAATGTGATCGAACTATTATAGAGCGGTATTACCTGAAGTACTCTAAACAATTCAGCAAAAAGGAGATACTTAATAAAGGAGGTTTCAGCACCTTGGCAGAAAGACAAAAGAAATGTTCCTAAAATGGAAAAAAAATGAAATTGTCCCTGGTATCAGTAACTATATTTTAGAAGAGGCAGGCTCAAGACATACAGGGAGTCCTTCACTTGCGACTGTTCATTTAGTGACTGCTTGAGGCTGCAACCTATCTGAAATCAAATCCAAATTTCTGATGGTCCCCTCTTGAGCATTTAAGCCCTTTTGCAATGCCCCATGGTCATGTGATCACATTTTACAACACGTGATGTCATGTGACCACATTTTACAACAATGGCTTTGCTTAATGACTGATGTCCATGCTTCTAACCAGTGGTAGGATTCAACAGGTTTGCACCTATTCGCAAGAACCGGTTGTTAACTTTCTAAGCAGTTCAGAGAACCAATCGAAGAAGAAATCTCATTTTGTTTTTTCCCCCACTTTACAGGGATAATCCTGTAAGGAAGGCAGGAAGGAAACATTCTGGGGTTTCTAGCCTAATCTTTATTGCCCTGCTTACAGAAACTGCCTCTTGGTTAACCCATAGAACAGCTAAAGGTTCTTGGCAGTACGCCCAGACTTACTGTCGCCTGAGCTCCACCCAGTCACATGATCACCCAGCCACGCCCACCCAGCTGCTCATTAGGGCAGAGAACCGGATGTTAAATTATTTGAATCCCACCACTGCTTATAACCACAGCATTTGCTTAATGACTGTTGCAAAAAACCCTTGTAAAACAGGGTCATTCACATTACTGATCTGTTTTACAACTATTATGACTCAGGACCATAATGGGGAGGGTCTATTATGGTCGAAGACTACCTATAGTTAAACTGATTCAAAATAAAAAATTCTTGAGCCCAGTCTTAATAGGCTTTTGTAAGAGGCATTGCAGAAGCAAGTTGGAAGTCAGTATGATTATTTCTTTAAAGTGCTTTTTTCAACTTTTGAAAAAGGTTGTGTATTCTTAATTTCAGGTAATTGAATATAGCTGCATTCAGGATTTCATGCATCATGCTGTTCATCTTTCCCGGAAATCCCCCCTACATGCTAAAGTGCGAGAGGTGAGGTGTTTATTATTTCAAGTCATTCTTTCCAGACCACCTTTTGGGATTCCTTCCCCACATCGGTTTTGAAAGGATCCTTGATTTAGAACAGCCTGTCACATAGCAGATGGAAACGCTACTTGACTACCAAGGCTTAGTTGTGTGAGATTCTCTTGCTGCTTTGACACACCTATACATATTCCATTTATGTACCGTATTTTTCGGACGATAAGACGCACCAGAGTATAAGACACATCTTAGTTTTGGGGGAGGAAAACAAGAAAAAAATCTTACCTCTACTTCTGCCTCCCAGCAATTTGCCTATTTGCAGCAAGCAGCAAATAGCCAGTTTCAATTTCACTCTCCCAGCACAGCCTAATTAGCATGTGGCTCGGCCGTTTCAGGCTGCAGGGATTGCTATGGCCCAGTGATAGCGAACCTTTTTCTTGTGGCGTGCCGAAAGCGTGTGCACCCACAATGCAACGTGCTCTTCCCCCCTGCGCATGCGTGCGCACCCCACCACCCCACCCCTTTCCCTGCACTGCGCATGCGTGTAATCCCCCGCCTCACCCCTTACCTGCACTGCATATGCGCGCGCTTCCCAGCTGATTTTTTTGGGGGGCCGGTTCGAGTCCGTTGTCGCCCTTCCGGATGCTCGAGGAAAGCCTCTAGCCTCGAACGGGCCCATTTTCAGCCTGCCGAGGCTACAAAGGCTTCTCTCGAGCATCCGGGAGGGCCACAACAG
>JAOYMU010000283.1:17861255-17872909 GCA_025802295.1 Psammodynastes pulverulentus
ACATATTTAAGGGAGCCGCGGAAGAAATCGGAAGCACGTAAGGGAGCCGCGGACCGGAAAAGTTTGGGAACCACTGGTGTAGCTGATTAATTATACTGGAATGTACATTCAGCAGTTTTAAAGTTTTCATAGGGTTTGTAGGACATTTAAAAACTCAAATCTTTTCTAAGTTAAATACAGTTACTTTCATATCAACTTTTTAGTTTTTATGTTCTGGCTTCTTTAAAATATTGAACACAGATAAAAATTAGGTCTGGGGTGCAGATTAATATTAAAATGCACTGAAAATCTGATAATGAAACAAAGAATTGACATGTCAGTGTTAAGCTGCCATCATTATAAATGCTATTAAGGCTTGTTGAATCAGATATTGACATAGTTGTGTACAGTTTAGTTACAGTATTTGGTTCCTAATTTTTGAGGACAGCAGATTTTAATGTAGCTAATAAAAGAACAATGAGACCTAAATATAATGGATAGAAAAACTGAATAATATAAAAGGATAAAAAACATTTTTTGTTATTAGTTACAAAATCGTGTCCGACTCATCGCGATCCCATGGACAACATTCCTCCAGGCCTTCCTGTCTTCTGTATTTTTAATGTACATAAAACATTTTTAATACAACATAATTCTTTATAAAATCTGAGTATGCTGTATTGTACCTCATGAATCCTTTCAAGCTAAAGATGCAAACACTGAATTTTCTTTACCAATTCACAATAATCATAAAGCAGAAGTCCCCATCCCCTGGTCCATAGACTGCCACTGTGCCAGAAACCGGGCTGCTCAAACAAAACCCCATCTGTGGGGGGAAAAGGCAGCACGCGAAGCCACGCCCTATCCAATCCGCGGAAAAACCTCTCTCCACAGAACCGGTCCCGGGTGCCCAAAAGATTGGGGACGACTGTCATAAAGTACCACTGAGATACCATTTTGTGCAGTGGTGAATGAAAAGGGAGCTGAATTGTTACATCCAATGTTTGAAAATAAATCTATAAATAATATTTCAAAAAAGTTTTAGCCTTACCTGTAGAAGTGCTGTGAACAAATATACCACAATGAAGATGGGTGTCAAAGATGTGTGACCACTTTTCATTAAATGGATAGTGTACAAAAATATTAAATGCCCAGGAATCACCAACAGCAGAAGAACTTGAGCTGATTTATTATTTACTCCTGTAAATCAGAATAAATTAACACTGTTTATCAATAAGAAGGCTACTGATATTTTCGTTGGGTAATAAGATGACATTATTTAATTCATTAGTTTCTGTGGTTTTGAAAAAAAAAACACAGAAAACAAAACATAACAGATGCAAAAGAAGCCAGTTAGTTTAAAAGGCATAAGTAATGACTGGGTACACCGTTTAATATATCATAATGACTGAATCATTATCATGCGCAGCATGTTGAAAATCAAAGGAACTGGCTTCTTTAAATATCCTGAGCTTAATGATGAAATGATGTTTCACTGTCATGAAAAAAAAAATCCAGCAAAGGGTATTCTGTACAAACTGCAGAAATTTAGAAATCAACAAACAATATTTTCGCCTATGGAAATTCTCAGTCATCCAGGTCATGGTTGTCCCAAAGGTGCTTTTCAAAAGGCAACTGGACTTTTTGGGGGGTTTTCCTTGAAAATGTTTCACTTCTCATCCAAGAAGCTTCTTCGGTTTTGAGAAACGAAATGTTTTCAAGGAAAAAAAACACAAGAAAGTCCAGCTGCCTTTTGAAAAGCACCTTTTAGGAAGAACGATCTTTTTCTGAAATTTTTTAGATTATGGAACGAAGTGCACTTTCTAACTAATGCTAGTAACTACATTTATATTTGCTTTTTTTTTTAAATAGCAGCCCTCCAACCCTTGAGAAACAATGCTGCATATAGGAAAAATGAAATAGAGGCATTTATTCAATGCTTTCATTTGAACGCTGTACTTGATTTTAATAAAGGGATATGCTAGATATGATGTTATCTGTAAACCTCCATAAATGAAATACGGCTGCCTACCAATATTTTTAATCATAATATTCGCTTAAAGTACTATAAATAATATCTGGGAGAGAAAAATCAGAACGTAAAGAAAAGGCAACACAGCATGTACCTGTGCCACAAAATGTTCTGCATGGATAACAGCAGCCTTTGGCTTCTTCTGGTAATTCTCCAGGAACACTATGTAAATGTAAATAAGTCGAAATTCTGCTGGCTTGAATTGCTACAAGATTACCACCAATCCCTATAGAGAACAGGCAGGAAAAAAACCATTGTTTATTCATGATTATACAATAAGGCTAAGAAATAACTTTTTATTGCTGCCATACTCAATGCATAACTGTGTCTTTTTGCTTCCTGATTACAGGTAGTCCTTGACTTACAATCATTTGTTTAGTGACCATTTGAAGTTACAGTGGCACTGAAAAAAATTACTTTTGACCAATTGTCAGTTTTCTGACTGTTGCGGCATGCTCACGATCATATAATCAAAACTTGGCCCTTGGCAACTGGCATGTATTTATGACAGTGGCAAGGTTCCAGGGTCACCTGTTCACTATTTGTGACTTTCCCAGCCAGGTCCTACAGGCAAAGTTAATGAGGGAAGCTGAATTTGCTTAACCGCCATGTGATTCACTTAACAACTGCTGTGACTCGCTTAACAGCTATAGCAAAAAAGGTCACAAAATTGGGCAAAACACACTTCAACACCACCTTGCTTAACTATGGAAATTCTGGTCACAATTGTAGTCGTAAGTCGAGGATTACCTGTATTAGCCAACAGCTTATTACTGTTGCCAGCATATTTATGTGATGATAAAAGTATACGGGAGCTACATGGAAGAAGGAAACTATACCAGGGGAATCAGCTTAAGAATGCATTTGTATTTATAAAACAGATCTTTGTCTAACATGCTAAAAGTAGGGAACTAATGCTGATGTTATGTAATGAATATGGTCCTGGCTATGAAAATTGTAATTTCATTTCATATGATATAAAACACAGATTCCAAACTCGCTGCGTCACGTTGCCGTCACGTGACATTTCACAATGTTTTTCCCCTTTGCAGAGCTGGGGTAGGCGTGGCCTGCACGTGATACATCCGACCCTGATATAAAACTTTTTGGCGATTGTTGTATGTAGTATCCCACATATCTTTATGATTGTGTGGGCATGCATGTACATACCCACCAACCCCCAGCCCCTCTCCCCCAAAGTTGGCCTGTTGGAAATTCTTAAAACCGTGGCTCTTCCCCCAGACTTTAGGACCAGAGTGTTAGTAGTAATTTGGATGTTTTGCTTTGCTGGTTGACAGCATGATTAGTTTTACCGAGTATCTTTTATTGTTATGTTTATTATGTTCATGTGTATATTTTGTTTGTAAACACGTTAGCCACCCACAGTTATTTGATTAACATGGGTGGCTAGATAAATTTTGTTAATTCTAACAGAGTTTACTCATTCTAACAATTGTACATTAAATATATGTGGAAATTCAAACTATACAGGAAGAAATATGTGCACCGAAATATAACTACTTAGGCATCCATACTGATTATTACAACATTGCAGAGTTATTACTTTGTGTATATTTGTGTCTGTATGTATCTGTATAATGTTCATAGAAATCTTTATATAGCAGTACATAGAAATGTCTAAGACAATGTTTTTAAAATATGTATCTGGGATCTAAATATATAAACTTTGTGAAGTTTAAAAGTATATTTTTTTATTTCCATCTGATCTTTGAATGTATATTTATCTTTTCACAACAGAAAACCAGGAACTGTTTTTACTCTAAAATTACAGTGTGACTTTACAGTAGTACATACCCACCCACTTATGTCTCGATTTGGTCTGGAATATTTTTTTACCTAACTAGCACGCAGTGAACCACAGCAATTTTAAGAAATTCCATGTTTCCCTTACCATTGATTACTGGAGTATAAACAACAATCCCAACCAAATTGGGATCAGATACAGTTGTATCCAGAATAAGGCCACCAATACTGAAAAAGAAAATTGAAATTTCAGACAGGGATAGTCAGACTGCAAAAGCTATTTAAATGAACGATATTGTGGCTTCATAAACAAACCAGAAATAATTTGTAATGTCTGTTACACATTTTTCTGTATTGTTTCTAAGAATCAATCTAACACAACCAGGAAATATTCATTATTCATCATTCAATATAAGATACCCATAAAATGAACTGTGCTAGAAAAGTTGAGTTTGAACATAATGTACATATTTGTAGTGAGATTGATGGCAAACAAATTTAATAAATAAATAAAACATTTACTTATATTTTATTGTAAAATCTATTTCTGCCAACAGAAAACTGAAATTGTAATCTAGTACTTAATTTTATCTTTCAGATCAGTACATAGCAATAAATAAAATGTACAATAAATTTAAAAATTAAATGTGCCTGCAGAAGTCCACTCAAGATCATATTCACTTTTAAAGCCTTGTACATCTTAAATCCAAAAAAGAAGCATCTCCTCTCACTGCACCTTAAAATTGTACAGGGTGCCTTCATTTTGGAAAGCTTGTTATTTATAAGGGTTGCGTAAAACATTTTGAAGTGGAAATATTCCAACGATGATTGAGGGAACTAGGAATGGCTAATCTAATGAAGATAAGGATTAGTGGTGACATGATAGCAATTTTCCTGTATGTGAGGTACTGTACCAAAGAAGGCATTGAACTATTATCCAAAGCACCTAAGAGTAGAACAAGGAGTAATCATTAAACAGAGATTCAGCCTGGAACTAAGGTATGCGGTGGCTCAGTGGCTAAGATGCTGGGCTTGTCTATCAGAAAGGTCGGCAGTTCAGCGGTTTGAATCCCTAGTGCCACGTAACGGGGTGAGCTCCCGTTATTTGTCCCAGCTTCTGCCAACCTAGCAGTTCAAAAGGGCCCCTTTGGTGGGAAGGTAACAGCATTCCATGTGTCTTCAGCATTTAGTCATACCAGCCACATGACCATGGAGACATCTTCGGACAGCGCTGGCTCTTCGGCTTTGTAACCTAGAGCCGGAAACGACTAGCACGTATGTGCGAGGGAAACCTTTACCTTACCAGTCTAGAATTCCTGACAATGAGAACAAATAACCAGTGAAGTGACTTGCCTTCAGAAGTTGTTATGTAATTGTGTATCCCTTCCCAGCATCTTACTTTATTTTGTTTGGATCCCTTTTAAACATTGTCTAAATGACATTAAAGCTTCTTACCTGCTAATGACCATTGCAGTTATAACAGGTTCCCACCCGGAATGGAGGACTGTTCTTGTAGCTGGATGCTTAGAAGCAATTATAATCCACATAGGAGTCAGAGCCAAGAAAAAGACACCAACTAAAGGAGATATATAATAATAGTTCTCTAGAATTAAAACAAAATGTTAGGAGTTATCATAAAATTCTGAGGATATTAGTTACTTGTTTTTAGGAGGATCTTATTTCAGACCGAAACTTTTCCAGCAGTTCTCCCCCATTATAAATAAAATTATTAATTATAACATCCTTTGTAATTAATAAGGCTTAATTGCTAACATATATCTCATGATTAGAAACACTATTTTATGCCTGAATAACTATAGATGCCATTTGCTATATGTATGACAAACCATTCTAATTATTTTTTTAATTCTTTTTTTAAATATCTCTGATATCTAAAGTTAATGTTTAAACTTTTCCTCTGTATTGTTGCTTACTTTGTGGCCTACTTATATTGCATGTTTTAATACTGTTTGAAGTATCTTATTATTTGGATTTAGAACCTACTGTTCTAAATTTGATAATAGAATTTGCATAATTCCTAGACTCCCAGAAGAAAATATAGTATAGCCCAGGTATGGCAAGATCAAAGTAACCGTTAAAAAAAAAGTGGATTGCTAAAGGAACAAAGGAACAAAGGTTATTGAGAACACAAGTTTGATCTTGTGAACGCTTACTGAAAATTCGCTATGTTTATGGGTTCTAGAGTTCTTTTGCTAACAATATTTTCTACTATTTCTGTAGTAGGCTTCACCGTAGGATTATTCCAGAAGGTGATAGTATCCAGCTAAGTTTATTTACAGCTGAAAGGGCTGTGCCTAATTAGTACCTAGAGAGGATGCTTAAAGGGCTGTAATCTAGACTAGAAAACTCAAGAAAGATTATACCAAAAGTTTGTATCAGTAATTAAAACTGACAGTGAAAATAGTTACCATTGTTTGTTTGTTTATTTTAAAAGACTTACATAATTTGCCTTTATTGTAACAACCCTAGGAGGTGCACAAAACAATAAACTCCCAAATTATCCGAATACAACTAAATAAAAACAATGCAAAGGCGTGTATGATAATAGATATTTAGAGCACTTTTTTCCAGAAGTACTTACACTAAAACAATCACAAATAAAAATATTAAATGTATCCCATGTTTATATTTTAATCTGAGGTGCATTTGAGTTACCATCTACAAAAGTTTTTTCAAGATATTCAAATTGTAACCCAACAGCACCCTCTAGTGCTTTAAAAGGATATTAAAAGACAACTCAGGTAGTCCTCAATCATGATTGAGCCCAAAATTTCCATTACTAAAACAAGATGGTTCTTAAGTGAGTTTTGCCCCATTTTATGACCTTTCTTGCCACAGTTGTTATGTGAATCACTTGCAGTTGTGAAGTCGGTAACACAGTTGCTAAGTGAATCTGGCTTCCCATTGACTTTGCTTGTCAGAAGGTCACAAAAGGGGATAACATGAACCAAGTAAGCGCCAACTGTGATAAATACATGCCAATTGCCAAGCGTCCAAATTTTGATCACCTGACTAAGGGGGATGCTACACAGGTCGCAAGTGTGGAAAATGATTGTAAGTCACTTTTTCAGTGCTGTTGTAACTTCGAACAGTCACTAAAGTTGACTAAAGTCACTAAGTTGTAAGTTGAGGACTATCTGTAGTATAAAAACAATTGAACTGAATACTTTCAACACTTATTATTCAATCACCCTGTCTTATTCTTTCATAAATCTTTCATTTCATTCATTGAGCAGTGGTTAGTCTGCAGGCTACTTCTGCTCTTCTGCTGACTGCCAGCTGCCAGCAGTTCGATTATCACCGGTTCAAGGTTGATTCAGCCTTCCATCCTTCCGAAGTCAGTAAAATGAGGACCCAGAGGCAATATACTGACTCTTTAAATTGCTTAGAGTGGGCTGTAAAAGCACTGTAAAGCGGTATATAAGTCTGAGTGCTATTGCTATTTATAAACCCTGTGTCTTCCAGGTATTTCTTCAGTTTTAGTTTTAGTTTCCTATTAAAGTGCACATTAACAATATAAAAATTGATTCTGTTTAATGTCATTTAATCTCATGCTGACATGTCTGAGATATCTGGAAACACATTTAGTTTCAAGTAAGCAAACTCTTCTTAAAAGTTTTCCTGTCAAAATATTACTCAAATAAAATATACTCAAGAGGATGACTGGGAGTTAAGATACTTGGAATTGGCGAATTAGTTCTTACAAGGAGTGTGAAAGAAAAATACTTACCAAGGCAATCATATAAACCCTGACTTATCCATGCCAAAATGGCAAGCGTAATTAGATCTCCAAAGCTAGCTGCGATAGGTGTTGCAACATTGTCAGGGTTTATGCCAGTCTTCTTAGAGCCAACAATAACACCAACCATTATTATGCCTAGAATCATTGTAATAGAAAGTGAGTCAATCTTATGCTGTAACTCTATATTCGAAAACTTCAGAATAATTCAAATAAAAATATTCTTTATTTCTAAATTCAATTACAGACTATTTTATTACTATCTTTATCATTGCTATGTTTAAAAATTATGATGTTATGAAAAATTGCTTTATGCTAAGTACTTTAATCATCATTTTAGAGGTAGTACAGATGACATTGATAAAGTTGTTAAAGATTCCACTGACACTCATCTCTGCTTTGGATGCATTTGCACAGATGAACTATATTTAATGTACTGTTCATTCAAATGTCAAGGTATTGTGTTTTTAACTAACAACCCACAAATTTATAGCATCGCTTCTTAATCAAAGTTACATATAATGTTAATAATACCATTAAATATGTTTATAGCAAAACCAGTAAAAAGATAATTTAGACTAGTTATGGAAGTACCTCAGAAAAGAATGGCTAAAACTACTTCATTTACCACTAATATACAACTATTAATTCTCCATTGTTTTAAATAAGCTCTCAATTTCTATAATAGAAATACATTTATATTCTTCAACCAGATTTTCTGTTCTTTCTCTTCTGTTTTTTTCTTTTCCTGTTCTGCTGATATTCTTATGTTGAATTTTAGATTGTACATTCACTCAAGTGTGGACCTATCATCCACGTAACAATGATATTTATTAGATGGATTAATTTATTATAGTTGTTCACTGCAATGGACTCTGATGATAATGGTAATATATCAATAAAACAATACAATTCAATAACAATAAAAAATAATTTACTAGCCAAAAAAGATAATAATTTGAAAGTTCTGGTAGGCTCAGATTAAATTCAAATGTTTCTGTTAAAATAAAAAAAGATTCATGTTTGATAGTTGGCATATAGGTATATAGGTTCAATGACAAATGTAGATAAATAAAAAACAATGATTATGATGAAAGTAATAAATAAATAATTATTATAAATTCAATTGTTATTTGTCTATTTGTGTGGAAAAAGCCATTTACCATATGCTATCTACCATTACACAAGAGCCTAGTGAACTTAACCTTGCTCTTTCTTTAAATTGCATAATATTCATAATGTTAAAATTAATGGTGTTTACATTTAAAATATTAGTTTTTTTTTTACCCTGTAAAAGCGATGCTATGAAGGCTGTCGCTACACTGCTAGAACACAAAAGAATCGAGTGATCAAGATGGTACTTTCCTTCAGGAATCCAACCCAGTATGACTGCTGCCACAGCTGCCAAAAAACCAACTACTGTTGCTTGTACCTACAAAATAACAATAAATATTTAACATGAGAAAATATATGTAAACACATTGGAGTTAATACACAGTTCTCTATAAAATTGAGGCTAGTGCTCAGGAAATTAAGCAACTATCAACGCAATGAATCCTTGGTTTACTAAATGGAGATTTAATGGGCTTCAGATACGATGGACAAATTGGACAGCATGTGCATTTAATAGACCCAATTCACTGTATCCAAAATATTCAGGATAATCTACCATTTCTGCCAATTGAGTTATAACACCTTGATGCAACTGATAAAATATATGTTGTGATGTAATTGTTGAAAATGGTGCACTCAATTTTAACAGACAATCAGGAATATTGGCCTCACTTTCCCCCCGTTACATTTAGCGTTTATAGCACTGTCATCAAATGTCAGCATTTTTTTGCACCTCTACCATCATTGTCACCACACCCTTATTATGGTCACACAATAAAATGCATATATCTGTAATGATTATTAATAAAAAAAATTAAAAATACATCAGTTACTATAATAACTGCAATACAGATAGCAGTAGCAATCATGAAAATTTGTGCCAAACCTCAATGGCAGCAAGGAAGGACAAGAGTAGCACAAAATCAGGCAACCTGGAAAAACATACCAGGGTCCTGCTCAGATAAAAACACTTGACAGACAGATATTGTGTTCTCTTTAAAATGGGATAAAAACATGTCACCCAAGAGTCCCTTTAGAGAGCTTAACAAAGTTTATGGATTGCATAGAACCATCTCCACATGAGCATAAGCACTGCTGAAAAGGAATGTTTTTATACGTCTTTCACAAAACTGAAGACAGTAGTACAACGGTGTCAAACTGGATTTCTTCAAGGATCAGATCAGCATTGTAGTTCTTCTGGCGGGGAGCAGGGAACGGGGGTGGGGAGATGGAACAAACGCCTCCTGTAGCACTCAGCTGGCCGAAAATGGGCCGCACAGAGGCCCTGCGAGGCCTCCGCACTGTTCGTTTTTGGCCAGCAGAGTGCTGCTGGAGGTTGAAAATGGGCCTCACAGGGGCCTCGAGAGACCCCACGCAGCCCATTTTTGCCGGCAGAGGTATTGCAGGCCAGTCCTTTGATTTTTCCAGGTTGGCCCCATGGGCCAGATTTAAGCACCCGAGCCTGATCCAACTTGTGGGCCTTGAGTTTGATACCCCTGTAGTAGTACATCCAGCCTGGTCAAAGTAAAAACCCCATGAAATTTCAGAATTAGAAATGAAGAGAAAACAAAATGATGATTCATGCCCCTATATGAAGAATCCATAATCTGTGGGGTTGGATACTAGGCTTAAACTAGTATTAACATTTCAGATGCAAACCCCAATGAACAATTTCCAAAGAGCAACGTAGGGTCTGCAGTTTACTATTAGTTTTTGTTAGCCAGGTTGAGGTAAAACAGTCCCTGAGAACCAGTGGACCCAGACTCAAAAGAAAAAACATCAATTTCATCCCAAAATTAAACCAACAGAACCAGGTTCTGGCAGCCATAGAAATCATACTATGATTCTAGATGCATTTGGAACTGCAAGCACGGCTTTTATAAATTTGGACTGGACTGCTTCCAAGCTATTAAACTTTGTAAAAAATGCAAATCGGTACACCATGAAGAAGCTGAGAGATGACCTTAGCAAGAAAAACTTGGCTAGCTGCAGAAATTAAATGTGCCTGGTTTGAATAAAAGACTCTTAAAACAGCTGTGGAGTTATACTGGGCTAACTGGCTTGATAAGAAAAATGTGTGCCCAAAATAAGCGAAGAACTGCAAGCCAAGGTATTTGTAAATACATACCTGCTCTCCATTCATTTTTCAATTTATTTAACCTACTGTTGTGTCATGCAAACACTAGCACTCAAGGTTTTTTTAAAAAGTCAACATTGGGTCACCACTGATCTTTATTTTCTTTTAGCAACTCTCAAGGAATGAAATTATCTCCAGCAACTTTCCCAGATTTCAACTGCACTGTGAGATCCTTAGCCTCAGCTATAGACACAGAAGCAAATCAGGAGTCACTGCTGGGTGGGGAACCACCACTGGATTAATTAATCAGAGACAGATTTTTCTTATACTTCTTCTCCTTGCTTCCAAAATGAATAGAAACAGAGTTGTAATGACTTCTTTTAATGATCTTACCTGTTTTAAAGCCAAATTACCAATTATTAGATTCCACTTCTCAATGGGTGAATCCATTTTCCCGATGTTTACCTATGAAAAACAATAAACTGTTTTAACAATGAAAAAACTTTAATGCATTTCCTGATCATTATTTTAAAGAATTGAACACTGAATTTTGGTAATAGCCTCTTTTCCTAATGTCATCAAGCTTTTTCAGCAGGGTGCTAGCTGAGTACTTCTATGCAAGGGAAAAGGGGCAACAATGAGCACACCTTGGGCTGGATGCTTCCGTGTATTAAAATGCCATAAGACTAACTGAAGATCGTGAGGATGCATATTTCCCACAGGAACAGGCAAAAAAACATTGTTGGCAAATGTTCAGTGATGCACAATGAGTGGCTGATCAAAATGAGACCTTGGGGCAATCCTGGTTACCTTAGTGCAAATGTTACCTTAGAATGCGGAGGCATGAGGAGCCTTGGTGGCGCAGAGGAATGATTGCACTAATTGTAGTAATTGCAAGACTTCTGCTAACAGCCAGCTGCCTGTAATTA
>JAOYMU010000283.1:17881427-17893905 GCA_025802295.1 Psammodynastes pulverulentus
GCGGCTGGATTCGGGCGCTGGGGGCAGGAGAAAGCCCCGCAGCCGTCCGTTGCCGCTGGAAGCCGGAAGTCGAGTCGAGCATAATGGTTTCTCGTTTTATATGGTGTTCCTGATGCTTCATAGATAATTTATAATACCAGGATTTTCAGCGAAATTACTTGCTAAAATGTTAGGGAACGGCAACTAATAAGATCTGTAAGGGAAAATTTTGTTTTGATTTGCTAAAATATTTATTGATCTTTAAAGTACTTTAAAGTATTAAAGTACTTTATTTTACAGTAGTAGCTTTTCATTACTCAATTATAAAGTTAACTGCACAGCAAATTAAATCATGGAGAGATGGGTGGGCAGAATGAGACTGAATCTGAATCTTGATCTGAAGAACTACACCAATTTTATAAACAGATACAGATCACATTATTCCCACCTAGATTATTATATCTAACTTGAATATTTGTTTGTTTGTTCATTTAATATTTATGCCACCCATCTCCCCTATATAAGGTGATTCTGGATGGCTTACTATTTATAAAAACAAGTAGAAAAATAATTAAAATATTAAAACTACACAAATTAAAAGTTCAAAAATTATACTGAAACTAGAACTAAGAGGTGGACGAGATGAGGTCTTCTTACCCTGTCAGCTATCTCCAATGGTGAGTGCCCCCCTTGTGGCCCCAGGCAGTTTCCAGAAGGCCTAAAGAGTAGGTCAATTCTTCTGTCCACTGGTGTTCCACAGGGCCGGAGCCACAACGGAAAAGGCTTTTCTCATTTACCCCACCTGTTATAATTACTTATCACAGTGATGGCAAACCTTTTTGGCACCAAGTGCCCAAACCAGAACACGCGAGCATGCACGTGCATGTGCTGGAGTGCCGAAAACCCAAAGACCAGTTAGCCAGTGTGCGCATGCCTATTTTCTGAGTATTTTTGGCCATTTTGGGAGCAGTTTACAGGCTGTTTGGGAGGCTGTTTTGGGGGCAGTCTCAGGCTGTTTTTGAGCCGTTTTCAGACTGTTTTCAGGCCATTGTCTGGGTTGTTTTCAGGCCAGTTTTTTTGGCCATTTTTTGGCCATTTTCAGTCCAAAACAGCCTGAAAACGGTCTGAAAGCGGCCCAGAAAATGGCCTGAAAACAGCCCCAAAATTGCTGTTTTGGGGGGCTCTCGTGAAGACCAGCTGGCTGGTGTGCCAGAAACCAGAAGAGCAGCTGGTGACGGTGTGCGTGCCCACAGAGAGGGCTCTGCGTGCCACACGTGCCAGAGGTTCGCCATCATGGATTTAGCATATGGGTCTGTAGCAGGCCTCTTCCACTGGAGTGAGTGGGACAGGCTAGTGCCACTGGGTCAGGTACTCTAGACTCATGCCATATAGGGCTTTAAAGGTAATAACCAACACCTTGAATTGGACTCAGAAGCAAACCGGTAACCAATGAAGCTCATGCAATAGCTGTGTTTATGTGCCACCCTAGGGGCGCCCAGAACTGTGCGCATTCTGCATTCTGTACCAGCTGTAGCTTCTGAATACTCTTCAAAGATAGCCCCATGTAGAGCGCTTTGCAGTAATCCATTAAGTTATCCACTAAGGCATGAATGACTGTGCACAGGATCTCATGATTCAGATAAGGTTCTTTTCCTTGAGCCCGCTTGCTGGAATTCCTTAGAGTATATTTGTTTATTAGCTCTACATATGAAATATAATCTTTCTTTCCAGATGTTCATAAACTTCATCTCCTCACTCACATTGTCCAGTAAGGAATGCTAGAATTTAGGCAGCAATATCTGAAGGGCCTCTCTTCTATCATATCAATTCAAATGTGAATCAAACCATAGTTTTGAATGCAATCCATTGCTGACATTTTCAACTGCACATATAAATTGTGGGATGGAGTGAACTTCCCAGCTACTGAATAAATCATGCTGACTGTTATAGGTTTCCAATGTTTTCACTACATAAATTTCGATGATGTAGCAGCTCTGGGGAGGAGCAAAACAATGGCTTATCAAATCCGGTGTTTTAGCACTAAACACAGTCAAACATGGCTTGTTATTTCGGTTTACCAGCTAACAGGAAACCGCAATTTGACAAGGTAAAGGTAAAGGTTCCCCTCGCATATATGTGCTAGTTGTTCCTGACTCTAGGGGGCAGTGCTCATCTCCATTTCAAAACCGAAGAGCCAGTGCTGTCCGAAGACGTCTCTGTGGTCATTTGGCCGGCATGACTAAATGCCAAAGGCGCACGGAATGCTGTTACCTTCCCACCAAAGGTGGTTCCTATTTTTCTATTTGCATTTGTATGTGCTTTTGAACTACTAGGTTAGCAGAAGCTGGGACAAGTAACGGGAGCTCACCCTGTTACGCGACACTAGGGATTCGAACCGCTGAACTGCTGACCTTTCGATCAACAAGCTCAATGTCTTAGCCACTGAGCCGCCATGTCCCTTCTTATTGACAAGACATTGTAACAAAACAGTTATATACCAGCAGGTTTGGGACAACTCCAGTATCTTCAGAACAGCCATATACTGTATATTTAGTACAAAGTCATCAGTGCAAAGTGTATTAAACATTTTATCTTACAGAGAAGTAGAAACTAAGCTAAAAGGTGAAATGCAACAGAATTCAAGAAAACTGAACAAAACCACCAGTAAAAAGCAGAAGTGTTCAACTAACACCTGACAAGTTGTCAATACGCAAAACTTTATCCAGATTTTGACTTTAATAATCTGACAGCTCAGGGCAAATAAGTTGTCTAATATATTTACCTCCAACAGAAGTTATTTTCCCTGTCTTTAAAGGCATTTTAAAGTTGGGAAAGATAAACATTTTGACAGAGACAAATAAGAAAAAAATGACACAACTAGGGCCACCCTAAAAGAGGATGGTGAAACCACTTTTCATCAATGGAAATTTACTCCTTAGAGGAAGTATCTTAGCATCTGCACACTTGTCATAACCAGTGCCACAGCATCTTATACCCATCCCTTTCCCCCTTTTTAGATTTAGCTCTTCTTTCCAAAGCTTTTTGCCACATCCAACCTAGAAAAATAGGCAGCAGTAATAGAAGCTTCCTCAGTAGGAATTATAATGGGCTCACAGGCATGTAGACATCTTTGAAATGATCAAATTTAGGTAAAGGAAGTACAGTTGCTAGGATAACGCTTTGCGTTTCCTGAGGCCCGTACCATAAAGATCCCTAATTTTTAACCAAAGTTCAACTTAATAACCTTGATGTAAATAGTTCACCTTCCCTTTTATTTTACAACAAAGATGGCCAAATCAATTAATATAGGATAAGCAGAAGAAAAAATTTCTCTAGAAAAATTATTTTTTTCTAATATCCAGGAGATATTAAAATATTTTACTATTACTATTGGTTGTAACTCAAAGCAATAACAGGATTTCCATAACTTTTCAATTGTTTTCAAGATGGTTGGGGAAAAAAAACTTTCATGAAAAGCCTGCCAAGGGTAGGACTGCAGCTCGAGGGCATAACATCAGATATAATGATAAACAGAACCAGAGCCAAAAGTAGTTGCAGCTTTTAGCTTTGATAGATTATGCCTGTTTTGTGCCATTCTGTTCTCTCTCTCCACCAACACAAACTGCAAGATTCCCATGCCAATTCCATACTTCCATACTATTAAAGGCAATTATTGCTTAAAATAAACCTGTGCCAAATGATAGTGTCAAAGATCAAATACCTATGGAACAGAAAACTATTGAAATTAAGCTCTGCTTTGTTTTCAAAATTTTGAAGGCCTCTCTCTGTCAAATAAAGTATAAATCTAGCACATTTTGTAATCCTTCTTAATGCCAAGGAAGTACTGGAAGTAATTACAGTTGCCCAAAATGTTAAACTGAGATTAGAAATCCAAAAGATTCAGGAATCTTTTGTACAATATTATTTATTCCTTGATGTACTCGGTATGTTTTAATCAAGTCCTGATTACCTATCTCTGCGTCAGATTACATACCCAAAATATTATGGCCTCATTCATTGCCTCATTTCTAATTCATTGTAATTCTGTTCCCTACAGTTTTGTGGGATACTATTGACATAGCAGCATTTTCCCACATGGACTTGTTCACATAATTTATGGGATAGAACATGATTACAATGCATCTTATAGGGGTTTAGTTGGACGATGTGCTAAACTTCTGTAGAAGGCTAACTGAGTCACTTACACTTATTATACAAAATTTGGAAGCTTCTATATGTTATGAATAGACAGAACTGCTGTCCTTGTTTACAAGAACTGGATCTGCACAATAGAAGAAATTGACCCGTGCCTTTACATTTTGTTTAAAGAGCCACGCAAAATGGCAATAAGATGGCAGTTTATTTACCTCAAATAACTTATTTTAATACCTTGGAAGAGTATTTGAGTTTCTCAAACTTAGCAACTTTACGATGTGTGGATCTCAACTCCTAGAATTTCTCATTCTGGCTGCGGAATTCTGGGAGTTAAGGTTCATACACTTAAAATGGCTAAAGTTTAGAAACAGAGTTTAGACTGTCACAAGCCTAGTCCATACCATATTGCTGAGGTTGTTATTCATACATGGAACAATGTTTTAAAGAATAGTGCCCAATGAAAATTAGCATTTCATAACTCGAACCTTAAATTTTAGCTTTAATACGTTTTATCTGTCTGGCTTTCAGCTTTTAAAATTGAATCCTTATAACAATATATTGTATGTTGAATTTAAGCCAACATTATTTAGAAATAAAGTAAATGAAAATTTCTTCCCCTTGTCTCAGATACCCATTCTTCAATGATTAACCACGGCCAACATGTCAGAGCTGTTGGATAGAAAATCTTGAGTTTTGAATTGCAAATGTTTGTGGTGTAGAATTTATAGTTTGTGACAAATTCTGCTAACCAGATTAAAACCAGACAGATATAACTTCATACAATCAAATCAGTGATGAAGGGCACAGCCCTAGATACTTAAACTTCAAGTAAAAACTGAGAATAAAATACACAGAAAACTATCACACTACTTTTTTTGTGATATTTCCAGTATGCTCTCCATGATCTCTAATCTCTAATCTGTTCCTAGTTTATTCTCCATAAGTAACATCATCTGTTAATTATTTTTAAACCAATTGTTTATTGCCTACCGCTTCATTGAAGCAATAACCAACTTCTCCTTGTTTTTCTGACTTTCATATACTTTCAAGCCATTAATCTTTTATAAGCAAGAAATGGCTCAGCCAATGCATGCCAATAACAAAAAGTACTAAATTAAAAAACACAGATTGACCTTTATCAAGTTATATGCGTGGCCTTGAATTGTGGCATTGCCAACAATCTTTTAAAGAGATCTCTACCGAACTTCCTTGAATCAGCCAAGTTCACCTCCATGAGCTTTCCTTCTCCAATTCCTAAGAAGCAAAAATTACAAAGGTATCACATATCCCTGGTGTAACTCTATCATAATCTACTATGACTAACATCATTAAGACACTCAAGCTGAATTGTAGAACTTGCCCCTTCTTTGTGCAAACAAAGCCCCCAGCTGGGAAGAAAGAGCAACGGAGTGGATTGGAGGGGAGATATCCACACAGTTATCCACACTCTTGAAAAGGCGAAGTGACCTACTTTTTAGGATCCTGAGGAATGCCACCCGGGACGTTATGCAAGACCATAGGGTTACCCATCCAAGCCTCGTGGAAGGGAGATCTCAGTGCATCTGTCATCCGTGGGAACTGAGAAAGAAAAGGAGGGTAGCTGAAAGCTGCCACCTTCTTCTGTCTCAGGTGGGCGGGGAGAGCCGAAAGGAAGGTGGCTTCCAAGAGAGGGAGCCGGGGAAACCCCGGCCCGGGCGACGGAGGCAAAAGGCACGTTTCCTCCTAATCGAGAGCCAACCCGACTGCTTTCCTTTCCTTTTGGGACCCGCCAGGCCAGGGAATCCCCTCCTCCGGCTCCCGCCTTGGCGCCCATATCCAGCTGCCCTCCGCGCTCCCCACCTACCTGGCCAGGGACGGCGGGGCTGGCTCCAGCCTCTCGCAGCAGATGCCGCCGCTCGCCATCCTCCGTCGGGCGCAGAAGCTGCCCGCTCTTCACAGGAAGAAGGAACCTGCCCGGCGGCCACGGAGTTGCTGACAGCTCCTCGGGGCCTCCGCCCCCACTGAGCAGGCGCGGCCAAAGTCGGCGGGGGCGAGGGGCGTGACTAGCCGGGAACACCCCCCACCCAAGCCCGGGTGATGTGGCCGGTGCGCGCCGGCGATGCCTCCTCCGAGGACCGGCCGCTCCGCCCGGCGCCCGCGGAGGGGACAGGGACAGAAAAGGGCGGCGACGTCCAGCCCTTGGTCCAGCCAACTGGCCGCTTTCCCACCCAGTTGGGATGGGATCCTCAGTAGGAGGCGGGTGGACAGCCACCTGGTCGTCCAAGCTTCCCCAAACCCGGGGCTCTCCAACTCAGTTGGACTTCAGCACCCATAATCCCCAGCTAACGCGGCCTTTGAGGCCGGACCTATTTGGAGGAACTCGAGGAGAACTGGGGAGGGGGTTGACATGCTGCATTCCTTTGAATGAGCCAATGCATCAGGCCGGCAAGCAATATTGTATGAGAAAGGGAGTTTGGAGGGGGCAAGCCAGCACGATAGGCTTTCCCCCAGCAATGGCAGCTAGGCAGCCAAAATGCAAATTGTAGCCACAACATGCAGTCAGTAATGATAAGCTTTCAGGTTGCTGACCAGCTACAGAGATATAAAGCCAAGCCCAGGTAATTATTACTGTGGCAAAATTCAGCATAGCTCAGAGGCAAAACTGGTTGTAATCTGCTTTGTCTAGTCTATAGCAATGTGTTTTTTCACTCTGGGAAGAACAAGTGGGAGGAACATGGCTTAAGGATTGCAAAATAAGAACCAAGTGATGAGCAATTCTTTCCTCTTAAAGATGAATAAAAATATTTATAAACATTTTTCATGTCAAATGACTAGAGATAACTATGCAAAACAATACCATGAATCACAAAATAACCATAATTTGAAGAAAAAAAAACAAAGACTTCTTTCAGTTCTTCAGCAAGGCAGTTGTAAGCAGCTATAACAAGGACAAATAAAATAGCAAATATACTTCAATCTCATTCTTTCTCTCCTTTTAAGCAGCCCATTATCTGAAGCAAATTAATTGCTTCATAGTGGTAGCAATCTATGTACCTCTCAATTTTTAGCATATTATAAACCTATTCCTATTCCTATTCCTATTCTATTGTTTCCTATTCCTATTTCTATTATTGTAGAACTAAAGAAGCCATATTGGTCAAAATAAAGTTTCAGAACTCAATACAACAATTCAAGATCACAAAAGGGAAACATGTATCTGGTCACTTAGCCACTGTTAGAAGTTATGACAGACCCCCTCAAAAGCTATTCACAACATGATTCCAAAGTTAGCAATGTCTGTCCCTGGCAGTCACATAATAGAGTATAAATAAAGTGAGTGAGCCTTGGTGGCGCAGAGTGCAGTAATTGCAGGCTACTTCTGCTTACAGCCAGCTGCCTGCAATTTGGCAATTTGGCAGATCGAATCTCCCCAGGCTCAAGGTTGACTCAGCCTTCCATCCTTCCGAGGTGGGTAAAATGAGGACCCAGATTGTGGGGGCAATATGCTGATCCTGTAAACTGCTTAGAGAGGGCTGTAAAAAGCACTATAAAGCGGTATATAAATTTGTGCTATTGCTATATTGCTATAATGAAATGACTCCTGCTCCAAAAAAGCTGAAAACTGAGTAGCTCAAAAAAAACTTTTCTCTGTTTGCTTAGAATAGCAGATGAGCTGGTGGAAGCAGTTTCTAATTTAGCTCCGCTGAGAAAGTCCCATTCATATGGCTGTCACCTTTCTCTGAAATAACACTTAGTAATCGCTACAGGCTTCGGAAGGGTGCTGGATTGGTGACCTTGCTGACAAATGACAATCCCTACAAGCTTTATTGCTAGCTCCTTCCTTTCGAGGATATAATTGAAGCCAAGTGTTGCCAATGCAGATGTTCACCCTTATCCGCAGAGCTCAGTGTACCCAAGTGGGTGCTTTGCGGGAGGGGTTTTTTTTAGCAGCTCTTGACAAAAATGTGCAAGGATGACAATTTTCCTTCCAATGGATTCTTCCCTTTGTCTTAGAATAAGGGCCAAAATAGCAATCTTGAAAAACAAAGAGGTTAGCGCATTATCAGGAGAATCGCAGAGCCAATGGCAAGAGGAAAAAATATCAATTACATTTGTCCATGTCAGGACCTTGTTTTCAGCAGAGAATAAAACGGTGCTTCAATCTGTTTTGCTTGGACATCCTGTCTGTTTTGGACTTTTCCGTATGTGATAAGTAGGTACTGAAAGAGACTACAGGGCAGAGAAAGGCTGGCATGGCATATTCCTTGCAAAAGAAAATGGCTCCTCAAATATATCTACAAGTACTGATGGATGATATGAAAATATCAAGTGGTATCATATAACGCAGATTTTTTAAAAAGAAGTGTTTTATTTTGTTTTTATACAAGATTCATCTTCCCTTTGAAGACATGTCGTCTGAGTACAAATATCTTATGCAATATAGTTAATTATTTACGACCTTATTCATTACATTTCTATAATACTCCCTACTTGACATACAATGCTTAGTATCTCTACCACTTTTACCCTCTTCTTCTTCACATATTTAACCCTATTAATACATTTTCTCTATTGTCTGTTAGTCTATTGATTGTTTCTAACTTTGATATTTTTTCTCTAGCCATTGCTAAAACAATTCCCATACCTGGTAATATTCAGTTTGTTCTTTTTCATTGATTGCTAATGTTAGTCTGTTCATTTCTGCATATTGTAATATTTTCCTAATCACAATTTCTTCAGTAGGAGTCTGTTCCCTTTTCCAGTTTTGAGCAAATACAATTGTGCTGCTTAGATTACAGAATGTATAGTGTCATTAGCACAAGTAAATGAGTGATTGAAGTTCAGTCAATTTAAAAAGATTGGACACCGGTCATGATGTACTAAGAAGGCAAGAAACAGTCTGAGGTTTAGATAGTAGGGCTAAAATGTGGCCTCCTGTGAAGGATTTTGCTTTCCATATCAGTGGGATTTTTTTTCCACATACCAAGAACTTCCTCAGTGGTATTAAAATAAGCTCTTATCTAAAACAGTGTTTATTTTTTAGAAACTGCCTGTATGTGCTTTGTCAAGAACTTTTTCTCCCAAATAATACTTTATTTTCAAGATCTAACTGTCCTGCTATGTCCAAACAACAATCTTAGCAAAACATCATCCATCATCCTGTGAATTATAACCAGCTCCTCACATTCTGAATAAGTCAGGGGATTTTATAAACCATCTGGAAACAGAAACACGTTTACCTTGGGGGGGGGGGGAATGTAACTGCAATTGCTCACTATCTCACAGTGCAATTTCTCACGTAAAAGAGTATATAGGTGCTGTCAAATGAGGGGAAAATGGAGAAAGTCACAAGGACTGATCACGAATTCATTCTTATTTGAATCTACTCAATTCAGTGGATTGCAGAACTGTCTGAATGGGTTTACCTCTCCAGGATCAGGTGAATTGCATTTTTGATAGTGAGGAATTAGCTGAAGCTTTTGCTAAAGCCTCCTGTATTATCATAGATAAATGCAAGCTACAATAAACTGCAGATCAGTTCTGTTTGACACTGATAACTGAAAATGTTCTACAGCAAGTCTTAAACAGGCTGATTTATAACTGTAAATGCAACATAGTTTTGACCAAAAGTGAGCATTGATAAGAGCAACTTTTGCTAGGTTAAATGCCTTTTATTCTTTGATTGCATAACTTCTTTAATGGGCTGTGGAAATTCTGTAGACATAATTTACAGTGGATTCAGAAAATAATTTAACCAAATATCCTGATATGCTGATCAGCAGATATGCTGATCTAGTATAGGCAGATGACAAGATATTAAGTGGAGACATAAGTTGGCTTTAAAATCATATTCTGAGGATCTTCCTTACCAGATATGGGAAAGGATCAGTCCTGGATCTTTTAGTCTTTCCTCATTTTGTTAATGAAGTGGATCAAAAGGTAAAGGGTATGTTTCCTCTCATTTTCAGATAAAAGAAAACTGGATAGGATAGCTAATATTCTAAAATATGGATCATTCAATACTTTCTTGGTAATTAGAAAAATGAGCTGAAATAACAGGAGAAAAATAACAGAGAAAAATGGAAAGTTTTTTACTTAGGAAAAAAAATCAGTGATACAGGAAAGGGAAGTTATTCCTGAAATAGTAATGGTACTTGGAGAAAAGATCTTGGAAGCAACAGCAGTGGTAGATTAAATACTGAAGAAAGTTAGCACTCACCTCTCCTGGAAGAATGAAATATTTTAGGAAATATTAAAAAGGCAGAATATTTCCCCTAAAAGAGAAATAAAATCTTAAGGAAGACAGAAACTCAGCTCCCTGCCCCCAGCAGATATTTAGTGCTCATTGAGGATTGGGCCAGCCTATCTACAAAACAAAAGATCTCAGCTCCAGGGTGATGGGATTAAGACATGACCCTCTAGGACATAATAGGATTATCTATCAGCAGAGCTCACCACATGGCACAACCAAGCCCCTTCATTACATTAGCCCAGGTTCAACCAAATGTAATTCAGACAAACTTGACTCCTACTGGGAGTCTGACAGCCAATAGAATACATGCCCTTGTCACAGGAACAGGAAGCTCAAGTTCAAAACCCAAGAGAGAGTATAAATAACACTCACTCTCCACTCCATGTGGACAGCTACCCAGAATCACATGTGCTTGGTATTCTATGTTTTCAATCTTTCCAATCAACTTCCATGTTTCCAGTGTCTTTCTCCCCACTTGGAACTGAACCCAGATGGACATTTCTTCCAACAACACGATCTAGCTGAATCTGATATAGCAATAGCATCTAGACTTATATACTGCTTTATAGTTTTTTACAGCCCTCTTTAAGCGGTTTACAGAGTCAGCATATTACCCCCAACAATCTTGGTCCTCATTTTACCCACCTTGGAAGGATGGAAGGCTGAGTAAACCTTGAACCTGGTGGGATTTGAACTGCCAAACTGCAGGCAGCCAAAGTAGCCTGCAGTACAGCATTCTAACCACTATGCCACTGAGGCTCTTATAGCAATGTATTGTATTTCCATTTGCCTTAATATGCTTTAATTTAAATTCCTGCACTGAGCAGGTTTGGTCTTGATGAACTAAATGTCTCCTTTCAGTTCAATCTTTCTGTGCTATTATTATGCACTTGTTGGAGCACAGTTGCTATGCAGTTTCAACAAGCGGGTAGAGAAAAGGTTTCCAGATGGCTGAGCAGGTAGGAATAGTCATGCAAACTCAGAAAAATCATTCACCATCTTGGAAAAGAGAACACAAATTCTGGTGCTTTGAAAATATTTTCAATTGAGTCCAGGTGACAATTTTGAAAAGGATGATTGGTTTTTCATAGTTTTACATTTTTGAAGATCCTCAAAGTTTAGTTAGGGTTCCCTTCCTTAGTATTTCCAAAGTAAATCATGCAGATGCTCCAAATACTGCAAAGGCATTTGGGGAAAAAAGTGTATTTTTGATTCAGGCCTCAATTTAGAATAGCCAGTCAGCCTCTCCTATTGTTTGGACCGGGCATATCTGGATCTGAATAAGAAAAAGAAATATTTATCCCAAATGGTTTTACTTTTGAAAAATCAACATGTATATTTTTTCTTTTGCTCAAAAGAATAACTTGGCCTCAAATCATGGCATTACCAATTCTTTGGAGGAATTTCCAAATGAAACACATATCCTTCAGGAAGAAATATATGTATCTGCTATTTTGAAACTCCTTCAAAATCATTTTGCATACACACACTCCTCCCAAGTTTATGTATGTAAGCAGTTCTAGACACACATCACATCTGTTTCTATTTGTTTCTTATCTCCAGAGAATACCTGCTTTCTGATAGAGGGTGATGCTGTCATGCCAAGCATTTTCCCTCAAATATGTACATCTGAATTCCAGGGCGGTCATCTTTGATGCCCAGACAACATCCCTCTTGAAAGGGAAACACACTGATAGCAGTTCATGTCACAACTCACTTGGCTTGTCTACAAGATTTGATTGTCCATATTTCTTATCAGGTTATTAGCACTCATACTTGAGGGCTTATTTTTCCTTTGCATTAAAGTGTTAGCTATGCACGTAAGGAGAACTGATCGGCTAAAAATACACAGTCACTCTAGAATAAATCAAAGTTCCTGTAATAAGAATGGTGAACTTTAATAGTTACAATCTATTAAAGAGAGTATGACTTTTTAAGTTTGCAGTTCTATGCTAACAACAGAGCTAAACTTGGAATGTCAGCTCCAGTGGTGGGATTCAAACATTTTAACTACCAGTTCTGTGGGCGTGGCTTGGTGGGCATGGCTTGGTGGGCATGGCAGGGGAAGGATACTGTAAAATCTCCATTCCCACCCCACTCCTGGGGGAAGGT
>JAOYMU010000283.1:17914045-17925401 GCA_025802295.1 Psammodynastes pulverulentus
GCTCCAGCCTGAAGATGACGAGTGGGACCTCGTTGAAACGTCGCCAAGACATCCTCAAGTTTACACGGGACAAGACCTGACTATGCCAAAACCTACATACTTATACACATGAAAATCTACAAAACACACACACACACACACACACACACACAATTGATACATATAGATAGATAGATAGATAGATAGATAGATAGATAGATAGTCCTCACTACCAGTTGCTTAACATTTGTTCAAAGTTACTGCAGAACCCTCAAAGCTACTTATGACCTAGTCCTGAAGTTATGGGTGCTGTAGTGCCCTTGTGGCCATTCATCCTTACAACTGACACAGGGATGCTGCAGTGTGTCCCCTGCTTACCTCCCCCATGTACCACATCATGTTCCTGCAGTTCTTGGGCTTGCTTCCCACCCCATTGAGCCCCATTGAGTCCTCCTCACCCTGCATTGCCCAGCATGTACTTACCCTTTGAAGCTCTCTAGAGCTCTGGAGCTTGGGTTAGGAAAAGAGGACAGGCAACTCTGCTGCTAGACCATGTGAGGTGATCCTAGAAATGGCTGCCATTTTCCAAGCAGCCAAAATTCAATTCAACTGCCTTGAAAATGGCAGCCACTTCTGAGATTGTGCCACGTGGCCCATCAGCGGAGCACTTTGCTTTGCTTTCCTAATGTGAGGTCTGGAGGTCTGAATGGGGACACTTTGGGAAGTTGGGGCAAGGCCCAACCTCGGCCTCCCAGGATATCCATAGGTACCCTGTATTCTGTTTAACAATCCATGCATTTGTTTAATGACCATATCAGGAAGAGCAGGAATGGGCAGCTTATGTGAAGCAATCACAAGGGCACTTCACTTAACAGCCATTGAGAGTTTCAACCATAATGGATGGGCTCTATTACGGACATGAGCTGAGGACTTCCTGTTGTTGTAAAAGTGTAGATTAGAGAGTCCCCCACTAAACTTTCCTTACAAATCCCTGTGTATTGCTGGCTCATTTGTTCATGGACACACATGAAGGGGAACACATAAAGTGGCCTATATGATTTTTCCTCAGAATGTTATATGAACTCAGTGAGTGTGACTTGTTCTGCAAGTACACTTAACATGATGTGTGTGTCAGAGGTCCAGAAGTCCTGAGCCTAAGTTTAACATTTCAATAATCAGACCACAATGAATTTCAACTATATGTATGATGAGTGGATTTTTTTAAAAAAGAAAACTAACAAAGTAGAACACTTTACAGATTGAAGACATTTCTCAAGGCCATTTTTTAAAAACTTAACCTCCTGCTTGCAGGTTGATATACTGTGTAAGGTCACGTCGACCTTCCTTGCAGTGACAGCATTCAGGAGAAAACTGAGTCATGGCTTCCTACCAGGCTGACATGACACCGAGCTTTTCTTTTTGAATACATTGACGTGTTTGGGAGGTGCCATCGGATGGTATTACCGAAACTGCCGATGTGATGACAAAAAGCCAGCATCCCACTTTCCTCTCCACAGAGATAATTGTGGTAAATGCATCCAGAGTCTCATGCTGTTCAAATGATCTCTCCTTCATGTGGAAGGCGAGACATCAGATACTCCATCCTGCCCACTTCCATCCTCTCAGCTGGTGTCCACTTACATTTACCTGCACACAGATAAAACTCTCCCTCCAGGAAAAAAAATAAAGCTGGAAACTGAGGAGGGCTGAGGGGCAGAGTTGACAGGAACAACTCCTTCATCCCTATAAGGTAAAGGTAAAGGTTCCCCTTGCACATACGTGCTAGTTGTTTTTGGCTCTAGGGGGCAGTGCTCATCTCCATTTCAAAGCCGAAGAGCCAGCGCTGTCCGAAGACATCTCCATGGTCATGTGGCTGGCATGACTAAACGCCAAAGGCATGCGGAATGCTGTTCCCTTCCCACCAAAGATGGTCCCTATTTTTCTACTTGCATTTTTGACGTGTTTTCGAACTGCTAGGTTGGCAGAAGCTGGGACAAGTAACGGGACCTCACTCCATTACGCGGCACTAGGGATTCGAACCGCTGAACTGCCGACCTTTTGATTGACAAGCTCAGCGTCTTAGCCACTGAGTCACTGCATCCCTGTTGAAATATGAATACTGAATATTTAATATTGAGAGCTTCTTTCCTCTGGGACTAATTTGTGGACCTGCAATAATATGTAGGCTTAAGCAAACAGTGGGTATGTCAAGAACCAAAAAGATGAAACCACCAATTTTCATTTCTGAGATGTCTTTCTCCACTTTTCTCTTTCTGCAATCCTCTGCCTAATTCTTTTCTTGTCTTCTCTCCTTCCCTAAAAGGTAGGTATTCCTATTGCATCAATTGCTTGAGGAGGCTTTTAAAATTTAAAAAGCTCATGTAGTGTGGTAAGAGCTGCAGGTTTCACACTCTTCTCCAGAACAGTAGTAAAAAGGCCCAATGTATTACGGGGCATTTTAACCATACCCTTTCCGAAGAAAATCTTATATGGAGCTTAAAGGCTTATTTACCATTCTCACAGCTTTGTCAAGTTCACAGTCATTGAATATGATCAGTGGGGATTTTCCACCCAGTTCCAAAGAAACCTTCTTCAGGTTACTGACAGCACAGCTATAATGAATAAAAATTATAAATGACAGAAGTCTGAAAATCAAATACTATTTTCCTCATTTCTTAATGATATTAAGACATATCATGGTATTAAACTTTTATTATATGCTTATTTTAGTTATTTCTCCCAAATAGATTAAATACTAAACATAGTTAAAATTATTTCATATTATAGTATCTTGACAACATTTTTATCTTACTTTGACTGGATCCTAGCTAAATTTGCCAAGGTCACCCAACTTGTACTAGCAAATTTTGAAAGTGGGAAGGAGTATACAAAAACAGGGAAAATACTCACATGAGCAAGTTTGATTCATCTAAACCAATATCAGTGTTTAATTCAGTATTATTCTGACTATCTAACTGGTAAATGATACGAGATTTTTAGCAGCATTCATACAACTTCCCACTGAGCAAAAATTAAGATCTTGCACTGAGAAATATTATGAAAGGAAAGGATTACCTTCTCATGATATGTTTCCCAATTGGTGTTGAGCCAGTGAACCCAAGTTTACGGATGTCTGGATGTTCTGATAAGCGTTGTCCTACTAAACCACCTACATGATGTGAGAGATACAATACCATGACTTTTACTGAAACTGTGAGCTGGGGATTTTGAATCACAATATTGTTTAAAGCTCCTGTATCCCTGAGCCATTCTTTGAACCCAAGCTGAGGCTGTCTAGACATGAGATAACTGAAGATCCATAATTCCCAACTATTGGCCATGTTGACTAAAAATTCTGGGTCTCATAGTTCCAATAACATCTGAAAGGCAACAGGTTAGGAAAGGCTATAAAAATTTATACTCCCACTGTACCTGAACCAGGTAAAATATTGATAACGCCTTTAGGAAATCCAGCTTTCACAGAGAGCTCTCCAAATTTCAAGGCAGTCAGCGGAGTTACCTAAATTTTAAAAAAATCAACACCATATGTTTTCATGGAATGCATTTTAATTTCATTATAGTATACCCTGCAATAATTATGTGCACACCTTATCTTTTTTGGCTTTATTACTTAGGCTTGCTGGTATGAACGTAACTCACAGTAAGATCTTCTGGGGAGTAGCCAGGCTATAAATATTTTAAATATATAACTAAATTCCCATTCTTCTTTCTAGCAAGGTGCCTCTGGGCACCAGGTTGGGAATGTTGTTGTACTTTAATGCTGCTCACAAACATTCTACTTTTAACTGAGCCATGGTAGCATAGTAGAATACAGTATTGCAGGCTAATTCACTGCCCAGTGCCAGGACTTCGATCCTAACTGGCTCAAGGTTGACTTGGCCTTCCATCCTTCTGAGGTCAGTAAAATAAGGAGCCAGATTGTTGGGTTACAGATGCTGACTCTGTAAACCACTTAGAAAGCACTATGAAGCAGTATATAAATCTAAGTGCTATTGCTATTTTTATCTGTGCTTTATCTGTGCTTAATGGATTAATAACCTGGTCAAGAGACATTCTACATCTGTACCTCTGCCAGGCTAGAATTGCCAGCCACGAGGAATGCTCTATTCCAAGGCATCTATGGCCATTGATGTTACCTGTGCTGGTTTCAGAACTAAAGTATTGCCAGCAGCCAAACACGCCGCGCTCTTCCATGCCAGCATCATCAGTGGATAATTCCATGGAATAACAATAGCACAGACTCTTCAGATTCCAGGGAGAAAAAACAAACAAACACAAAAGCAAATTTGGATTTCAAAACACAAGAGAAACATTTTATGAGTAAAATTAATCGGAGTCTGGTTTCATTAACAAAGACAACGGATCTTACCCTAAGGGTTCTTTTCTGGTGAACGTTAAATTGTGGTTTGGTCGTGCTTGGTTTATTGGAATGGTAGAACCCTAAATGAAAAAACACTTATCCTTTTTTTTTAAATGACAGTCATGACGAAAGCGGCATCAATTGTATCATCACATGTGTCTGAACAACCTGTTGGCAGTTACAGAATGTCTCCTAAAACATCCCAAATGTTGATAAATATACATGATAAAAATACTGGTAGTGAGGAAGCTACACGGACATTTTCTACTATCATCTGTATCTCTTCAGTGTGGGGGCTTCTCACTGATAACCCTGAATATGAATTGGTTTAAAAGCTGGGTACTTTTCGTTGCACAAAAATTGTCTTACCAGAACTGATATTTTTATTTTAAAAATACAGGTAGTCTTTGACTTACGGCCACAATTGAGCCCAAAGTTTCTGTTGCTAAGCAACATGGTTGTTAAGTGAGCTTTGCCCCATTTTACCATCTCACTTGCCACAGTGGTTAAGTGAATTACTGCAGTTGTTAAATTAGTAACACAGTTGTTAAGTGCATCTGGCCTCCCCATTGACTCTGTTTGTTAGAAGTTCACAATAGGGGATCACGTCACCCCGGGACGCTGCAGCCGTCATAAATATGAACCAGTGGCCAAATATCTGAATTTTGATCACATGACCATGGGGATGTCACAATGTCTTAAGTGTGAAAAATGGCCATGTCACTTTTTTTAGTGCTGTTGTAACTTTGGACATTCACTAAAGGAATGGTTGTATGTCAAGGATTACCTGTAATCATTTCACACACAACTACTTACATAAGACTAGAGTTGGTAAACTATAAATCAGGTTTGCATTTGGCCTTTAGTTCCCCTTTCATGATCCCCCCAAACCCACTCTGACCATTACTACTGAACATTGAGGATATATGTAGTTTTCCACCTTTAAGCAGTTTTTAAAAATTTGCACTTCATAAATGCCTTCCTGGATTGCAGAAACTAGCCCACAAGCAGAAAGCATTCGAGATTTCAACTCTGTCGGGTAGTGTAATATGGCTCTGCCATTTTGGATAATTACCCACAGCCCCATTAAGTGAAGTGCTTGCTATCATAAAGTCGTTCAGTCCTAACCTAAGGATAGGCCCTGGTTTCTTAGAAATGAATTCATATTTCTGTGAAATTAGCATTGTTCTTGTATGCATAATTCAAGGAAGCGTGGACTTCAGCTACCAATCACCCCTTTTTGGTCCTCATCTGAGTTGCTTAGAAACTCTGCTATTGTTCTGGGTTGGGCTGCCTTTATCTTTAGCAAGAATTTAGGTCTGACCCACATAATTCTGGAGCAGAATTAGTCTTTGAGGAAGGCAACCATTAAGAAGCTCATTTTTACTCTTCTCTGCACTAATTCTTTGAAACCATTGAATTGTCTAAATAATGTCACATATATAAGACTGAAGACTTGATATCAACTCAAATATTAGCTTGCCTGTATTTTGTCACACCATCCGGCAAAATATCGGAATGTTTGCACTGACATTCCTACGTGGGTCTTCAAAGCTAATGTGTACACAGCTCCTGAGTCAATAGCCTCTATGGTTGCCAGCTCTTCTTGATGTTCTTCCATCAGATCTGCAAGTCTTTCAATAGAATCACACAGACAGTAGAACAAAAACACAATATGACATGTTTGTAAGTGGCACTGCTGGAATTCGTGCTGAAACTTCCTACTCTGTAAAGTGAGCTCACCAAATTTAAGTCACATGAAAATAGTGTGTGATTTGAAAACCAGGGATTCTGTAGTAATTTGGAAACCAGGGGTGGAAAAATCTTTCACATTTTCATAAGCTTGTTTTGTACACTACATTAAGTCATGATGAGGTTGACTGATTTTCAATGCAGTGCTATTTGTAATTTCATTTTTCTGTCTTTTCATAGACCATGATTGAAAATCAGTTTAATGTGAATGTTAATGTTCTGCCCGGATCAGGCGAACCGGTAGCTAACTGAAGCCTCTGTTCTGCGGAGAAGAACAGGAAGCGAAAAATCCATGTTGGCCTCTCCCCCTGCCCTGATTCTTACCTGGTCTTTATCAGCTCAAGCTGATTATTGCTGCAAGCCCCAGCTGGGGGTGGAAAGCAGCGTGCACACATTTTTTTCCAGTGCACATGCATGATCCCGAATCAGCAGCGGTGCCAGTAAGATCCCACCCCTGCCCTTAGTTTGAAAAATGCTGTGTATCCTTTAAAATAAATAATACTATGGATACAGGATTTGGTATTACGTGATATTCAAGTTTAGAGTCAGTTTGGTGGTCAAGGACTAGGCTAGAAATGGAATTGAATTTGTGGAGATCACAAATTCTAATCCCATCTTAAACACAAAGCAACTTGGTTGGCCTTGGGCCAATCACTCTCTCTCAACCCTAGGAAGGAAGCAAGAGCAAACCACTTCCCAAATACTGCAGGGACTAGATCAGGCAGTCATCAAGAGTCAAAAACTAACTTGATAGGAGAAAACTAAAAATTCATATATTGTCTGTTTCCTTCAATAAGTCTACGCTATCCAACTGGACATATTACGATCACGCAGAGTAAACAGAACAGAAATAAAAGTGACAATATAAGATGTTCTGCATTGCCATACCTGTACATTAATTGCCCTCTTTCTCTTGCATTCATCTTTCCCCATTCACCATATTCAAAGGCATCCTTTGCTGCTGCCACGGCTCTGTCAACGTCACTCACTGTAGCCAGTGACACCTTAGCAATCACCTTATATAAAGATAAGAAGGTGCTAATTTAAAACACAAACAAAAACCAAAAGCTTTATCAGTTTTACAAATTCAACTACAAACTTCTCTTTTTCTTCATTCATTCCATTGTTTGTATCCTGTCATCTTTGGGTTGTTTTTTTTACATTGATAGTAAATGTTTATTACAATTTTTATGGGAAAGGAAGAAAAGGGAAAAAGAAGAGGGAAAAAAATGAGAGCAAAAAAATTAGATAAAACTGATAAATAGCAATTCACTGATCATGTTTGACATGATGTTAAACCACTTGTTAGAATCCTGGCTTAATCCTAAATGTAAGACATGTGGATCTGTGCTGTTGTATTATTTATTCTTGGCTTCTCCATCTTGTAGGAGCATTTATATAAACCCCATAGTCTGCTTAGCAGTGTGTTTGTGTGAATGAGGAAATCTGTCCATTTTTCTCAGAGGAAGCAACATTCTGAGTCTGCAGATAGCACTAAATAAACCAAGGAAAATACAGGTCAGGCTTGTTTAATTGCTCAATTTCAAGGGAACCTAAGTCAAAGCATGTTGAGTTCTATGATTAAGCCAAAGTTTCAAAGAAATGTAATTAAATATGACATCTGAATGGAGCTGCTGGCTTTAATGACATGTTTTGTTCACCTCATACTGCCAGTGTTTTCTGACTTTACAACAAATCTCTTATGGTGCTGGGTTTTTTTGCAAAAATTATGCAAAACTCTACTTTATACTTTTACAGCAGGCTACAATTTCCTAGACTGGCCAGTATTAGGATGACTTACATTAATTAACCTTGATCTTTAAAATACAAACAAGTAAAGTTAACTAAAGGGGTGATGAAACTTTGTTACTCCTTTCTATAACTTATTATTATGTCTTCAATTAATTTCTCCAACAGGCTGAGTTGGCAAAATAGCAGACAATTTCTAGATACTAAGTATTAATATTTGCAATGTTACACATCAACTTTTTCCAAACAGATACTTTTCTGATGTGCTGGAACACCATTTATCAACATACGTATTTTGAAATTCTGGCAGTGTAATATCAAGAACTGGAAGATACTAGAGCCACTTCCAGGTGATCACTTTTACCCTTGTTGCCTAAATCTTCATCATGGCCCAAACCATCATCAGACTATTTGCTCCGTTTTAGGATTACAGGATTCTATGGGAAAAGTATGTTTACTTGATAGTCAACTTGCAATCCTGGCAATCAGTAATCAATCAGCTTGTCCTTCATAACTGATTGATAGGTACAGAAATTCTCAGCTGAGATGTGCTCATCTGTTGTCCATAAACAGTTGAGCCTTGAGCTACACCCCTCCCCAGTTTCATAATGGAAAAAAACTCCTTCTTCCAGGTATTTCTTATGTTCCTGATGGTGACAAGTTGTCAATCTGATTATGCACAGTGCATCCATAGGAGAGAGATGAAATGTCACTACAACATCACTAGGCAGAGTTGTCCGTTAGATATTTGCAGACAACACTGCAGTATAATTTTTGGCATTTTGGCATCATCTTCATTAGGAAAAGGTGCCTAACTTGCAAGTTATTACATTTTTTATCTTTTGTCCTGGCATAACCTCTAAGGCAGGGAGGTCAAACTGGCGGCCCGCAGGCTGGATGCATCATGTGCAGGCCACGCCCACTCCAGCTCCGTGAATGGGAAAAATGACGGCAATGTGACGCTGTGAGTTTGACATCCGTGCTCTAAGGCCATAGGAAATGCCCAATGCAATGCAATTCACCAAAATGCAGGTATTTTTAAGCAACATTTGCTGCTTATATTCTGCTTTTGAAAATAAATAAATAAATAAATAAAAAAGCTAGAAATGAACATGTTGATAAACCCATCGACAACATGTTATAATTGCTACAAATATGAATACTTCTGGAGGGGGGGGAAGCATTAATGCATTGAGGTTTACTCACTGATCCATCTGTTGGATTTATAGAGTCATATGTGTTTCCACCTTCAGCATTTACAAATCTGCCATTGATGAAACATTGATATGGCATCTTTATAGTCATATGGTTAACATATTTTGAAACCTAGGACCCAAACAAACAATTTTGTTTAGCAATGTATCATAGAAACAATGCTTTCCTGCAGAAAACATGATGTATAACAAGCCTATGTTCTCCAATTGATTATAGCCCAAGTAGTTGTATTGAATGCAGTCTTCAGATTCCATCACAAGGCAAATAATACATACTAATTTTCCACAACTGCGTGAAAATATCAAAGGGCCAATTAGTAGTGGTTAAAAGCATCAAGCTATAAACCAGGAGACTCTAAGTACTACTCCTGCTTAGGTGTAAAGCCAGTTGGGTGACCTTGGGCCAGCCACTCTCTCTCAGCCCTAGGAAGCAGACAATGGCAAATCATTGCTGAAACCTTACTAAGAAAGTAAACCTTCACCAGGGAGTCACCAAGGGTCAAACCGACTCAAAGGTATGGACTCACACACAAATATCTGCTGGTTTGACACATTTCAACCACTCAACAAATATGTACAATATATAACTGGAGAGTACTATGATTTTGCTTATGATAGAATTATTTAGAGTGTTCAGTATTTATTACCAATCTGCTGCCTAGAATATACCCAAACGCACATAACTATAACATTTTAGAAATCAACTCACATAATCTATCTCTAATTCTTCTTCTTTGTCTTCTCCTCTGTGCTTTCTGACGACCATTTGAACAAAATCACCAAATTTGGGAGCCATGTAGATATCTTCATTCTGAAGTTCAAGTCCAGCACATTTTTGCTTGATCTCTTCAATCACCCTTAAGATATGAAGACATTGAAAAAGGAACAAGTGGTCAAGTCCAGAAATGGATAAGGTCAAAGAATCATAAAGTTAGAAGGGACTAATTCTGCTCCATGGAACCATCCATATTAAAGAATCTTTAACAGATGATTGTCTAACATTGATTTGGTAGAAAACTTTGATCTGATAGAAAGCTAACGAGTGAAAACTTAATGGGATGGTAATATATACCACCCCTTCCCCTTTTTCCTTTGTTTTTGAATTGGCACTTAGGAACATTATTGTTTTAAATAAAAACATTAAGAGATTAATCAGAATCAACAAACAATTCTGCTTGTTCTGACTGATTAAATTGCTTACTGGGAATACCACAGGCTCAGGCTAACAGGCAATACAGGTTGTCCTTACTTACGACCACAATTGAGCCCAAGATTTATGTTGTTGAGTGAGAATTTGTTAAGCGAGTTGGTCCCATTTTACAACATTTCTTGCCGCAATTGCTAAGTGAATCACTGCAGTTGATAAGTTAGTAACCTGGTTCTTAAGTGAATCTGGCTTCCCCATTGACTTTGCTTTTCAGAAGGTTGCAGCAAGTGATCACATGACTTCAGGACACTGCAACGGTCGTAAGTATGAACCGGTTGCCAAGCATCTGAATTTTGATCACATCATCCTGGAGAAGCTGCAAAGGTTGTAACTGTGAAAAGCGGTCATAAGTCACTTTTTGTGACTTTGACCATTCAAAGTTGTAATTTTGAATGGTCACTAAATGAACTGTTGTTTAAGTTGAAGACTACCTGTATAGGAATTACTGGCTCCCCAAGTCATCTAATTCATTGTGCTCAGATGAAAACTATTGGCCACTGTAGTATACTGTTACCAAGATATCACCATCTCTCTTCCACAAGATATACAGGCAGTCCTCAACTCACGACCATAACCGAGTCCAAAATTTCTGTTGCTAAGTGAGATGTTTATTAGGTGAGTTTTGCCCCACTTTTCTTGTAACAGTTGTTAAGTGAATCACTGCCCTTGTTAAGTTAGTAACACAGTTGGTAAGCGACTCTGGTTTCCCCATTGGTCATGTCACTTTTTTCAGTCCTGTTGTAAATTTGAATGGACACTAAAAGAAGTGTTGTGGACTACTTGTAATTTGAAAAATAAATTTTGTTCTATCAGATGCCCATAATACTCTTCAATGTCTTAGAGCAGCGGTCGCCAACCGCTGGGCTGCGGACCACTGGTGGGCCACGAGAAAATTTGCATGGGCCGCGGGCAATCACAAGGTTGCTCCACCCACATGGCCCGCCTACCCGCTGGCTTCACCATTAGACCGACAGCTGAGGGCTAGCGTAGCGCAAGGAAGTTGGGCTAGGCTCTCAGGAGACGAGAGCTAATAGCGGCAAGACGATAGCGCTACTTTTACAGATCACCTTGCCG
>JAOYMU010000283.1:17966785-17983461 GCA_025802295.1 Psammodynastes pulverulentus
CGCGTCACGTGACGCGGACTCGGAAAAGGTGCCAGAACGCAGTACCGCTGAGTTCCGGCCGAAAAAAAGCCCTGTATCTAACCATCTAGCATAATCCTTGTAACGTTATCATAGTTTGTGATTTGTTAGTATAATTTAGTGATGCTTCTTTCAAAAGTTCATACTATGCTAGAAATTATATACTTTGATTTGGAAAAAAAATCACATTCTTTCATTTTAATTAAACTTGTTCTAAATTTGACCTTTTGAGACAAGTGTGAGAATTGATTAACTGATTGATTTAAAGCACTGCATTGATATTAACTTTTGTTTTTATTTTGTGCTCTGAAATTTGCACAACTTCAGGCAATAGAATATACATTTTACAGAAGAAGTATGACTGTTGCCGATTCAGTCACACATATAATTCAGCATCTTCAGCATCAGGCTCTCAATGCCATTGCTGTAGCCAAGGTAGGAAAGCAATTTCAATCAATTTTAAGCTCAGCGATTATAAAAAACTAGACAAACTGCTGTTTGAATAAATTATAAAGAACTTCAGAGTGGCCAGAATAAATCCTAGCATCATTTATGCTCATTTGGGTATGAAAATGCCAAACAAAGAATCCTTTGGTTTGCTAGTATGTAAATTTTAATCACTGGATTAATTTGTTCTGGCTTAAACCTGGTTTCATTTGGAATTTTAAATAAGAAATATATTTGCCAATCTCTGAAATAAAGTTTACTGGCTTAAGAGTTTTCTGAATTACTAATCCCAAATGGCTGGTTTTCTCTGTCCCTTCCCCTTCCCCTTATCTTTTATCTTTATCGTTTAAAGAAAAGAGTAATTTCTGACAAAAAATACAGTGAACAGCGCCTTGATGTACTTTCTGCTCTTGTGCTGGCTGAAAACACCCTCAATGGCCCTAGCACAAAACAGAGGAGGCTCATCGTTTCTCTTGCCCTCAGTGTGGGCACACAAATGGTGAGTGTAACCGTTCTTTCCTTATCTGCTTATAAGCAATAATATAAGGAGTTTTATGGTTAATGTCTGATGCAAATATTAGTTTGGTAGCAACAACTAATAGCTTGTCCCTCTTTTTTTTTTCCAGAAAACATTTAAAGATGAAGAACTTCTTCCTCTTCAAGTAGTTATGAAAAAGTTGGCCTTAATCAGTGAACTTAGGGAAAGGTAAATGAAGCTATAAAATGATAAAGTCTTACATCCTGAGATATCCAGAATAGGTGGTGTGGCAGAAGGTTCGTCATATAATGATGCTTGCTGTAAATAGATGATATATTTTCACTATAAAATTGAGCTTTGAAAATAAAAGTCAGCATCCCTGAGAATGTATGCTTGTTTAGAAGCCAAATTTTGTCTCTTATGGTTATGAAGATAGATTGTAAAATGCATTCTGAGTAAAAATATGGCACTTTGAAATTAGTCCTGTACCAATTATGAAGATTTATTTTCTTAGTAACATTAATTTTTCCATTTTAGAGTCCAAGCACAGTGTGATTGTTGCTTTTTGTACTGGCACAGAACGATATTTCCAATTTATCTGGATGATGTTTATGAGAATGCAGTGGATGCTGCAAGATTACATGTAAGTAAAACATTAAATCTGAAACAGCCAGGAAAATTACAGAGATGTTGTACAGGTAGTCCTTGACTTACAACAACAATTGAGCCCAAAATTTGTATTGGTAAGCAAGGCAGTTGTTAAGTGAATCATGTGATGGTTATGACAATCTGGCTTCTCCCATTGACTTGTTCGAAGCTGGTTGGAAAGGTTACAAATGGTGAGCACACAGTTCCAGGACAGTGCAACTGTCATAAGTACATGCCAGTTACCACATGCCCAAATTTGAACATCTGACCATGGGGATGCTGCCATGGTCATAAGTGTGAAAACCGGTCATAAGTCACTTTTTTCAGTGCTGTTGTAACTTCAAATGGTCACTAGACATATGGTTTCAGGTAAGTCGATGACTTCCTATAATTTTAATGCAATTTCAAGTATTGCTAATCAATAAGAACAAGTCCATCCTACAAATTTTTAAATACAGTAATACGAAATATAGTTTGTTCTAGAGCTAAATATTAAAAAAGGAAAAAGAAAGGAGACCAAGCATGTCTTAGATTTATTTCCTGAATCATAGCTTAGATCATGGGTGTCACATGATGTTTCGTGATGTTTTTCCCTCCATGGAGCTGGGGTAGGCGTGGCCTGTGTGTGATGCATCCGGCCCACGGGCCACCAGCTTGGCACCCCTGGTTTAGATGATAGATAGGGAGAACAGTTCATTTGATGTTGGGACTTGAGGCTGAGTAGGATAATGTTTAGGATTGAGTAAATTGGGTTAGATAAATTGGGTTTACATGCTCATCCTCTCAAGCAAAGCTGTGACAAAATATTCGGTAGCTTTCATTCTATTTTTATGAACAATGCGTCGTTTCTCAACCTTGGCAACTTTGTGTGGACTTACAATTCTCAGAATTCTCCAGTCCGCACGCTAGTGTATATTACATAAATCTAAATAAACCATTATTGATTTTAATTATGCCTGATGGAAACAAGCTATAGTTATAAAACAATATAATTTTAATTGACTGTAGTTGACATTAACAAATTTATAATTTATCAACAAGTTTATAGTTTCAGATCTTTTGCAAACACACCAGGGAGAAACACAAACAGATTATGCAAGTTGGAAGATTTTAGAGACTCATTCTTCCAGGGCTTTTCTTCTCCGAAGAAAGGTGCCGGAACGCACCCCCCGTCGTCGCGCTAAAAAACCCGGAAGTGATAGCGCGCGATTGGTGGAGACGGACCACGTGATCCGGACTCCGAAAAGGATCCGGAACGCCGTTCCCCCGAGTTCCGGGAGAAAAAAAGCCCTGCATTCTTCTAATTCTAAACACTCAAAATGCACTTTTAGCGGGCCACCATTATTCACCATTTGAATAATTTGTGTTTATTTTTTAGTCTTTGTGAATATTTATAGTTGCCCGAATTCTTTATTAAATTGGATTATTTTTTCAGTATATGTTTAGAGCATTGCGGGATTGTGTACCAGCTATGATGCACTCAAGGCATCTGGATTCCTTTGAAATCCTCCTAGAAAGCTATGACAGAGAAATCATGGATGTTTTCAATAAGGTTAGAGCGCATGCATTGTATTTATTCTGAATTACACCTGTATAAGGAGCGTGTATTCAAATCTATTAAGGATTAACAGAAGTCTACATAAAGTTAAATATACAGTGGTCTAGTACTGTAGATATAAGTAAGCTAAAGAGTAACAATTAACATGTAATTTATTGTGGAAAAATATCTTACTCTATTAGAATTGAAATATTAAATATATAAGTGATTTAATATTAAATTTCTATTTTAATTTTAATATTTCAATCATGATCAATCTTGATATGTATAGATAATTTCAGGTTGTTAAAGTTAATAAAATTTGCTTCTTAATTATTGGAGGTTAAATAAAAATGTGTTTATTTGGTTCTTTGTAAAGCCATTTCTCAATGGGGAAACAGGGGTGTGTGGAGACAGAACGAATGCCTCCTGCAGCACTCTGCTGGCCAAAATGAGGTGTGGGGGGGCCCACATTTTGGCACCCAGAGGCACAGTGGGCCGGTCCTTTGCTATTTCCAGGCTGTCCCCCGGGCCAGATTTAAGCACTCCGCAGTCTGGATCTGGCCCGTGGGCCTTGAGTTTGACACCCCTGGCTTAGATCATTATTTGAAAACCAAAAGGGTCACTCGTGAGAAATTGTCTTACTTCTTGCAGGAATGAACCTGCACATAACTAGCAAGACTACAATTTTTATATAAAAGGCCATTTTGAAATGGATAGTTTTTCAGGTGAAAATCTTCAGAGTTTTATCTTTGGTATAAGTCAAATTCATTTTGCATCTCTACCCTGCCTCTTTGTTATGAGGGCTGCCATCTCTTAATTCAAATTTCCAATATTGCCAGAGCCAAGCGCTCCTTTCCTCTTCCAGTTCATTATGAAGGTGCAATCTTGTGTTGCTTTATAGAGTTCTTATCTGTTAACCAGTGTGCTACGAAGATTAAGATATGCCATCCTCTGAAAATAAACTTTTATTAACATTTTTGTTTCGAGCAGCACCTTCTAGACAAGTTATGCAAAGAAATTGAAAAGGATTTGCGCCTGTCAGTACACACGCACTTAAAACTAGATGACCGAAATCCATTCAAAGTTGGAATGAAGGATCTTGCTCACTTCTTCTCTTTAAACCCAATTCGCTTTTTTAATCGGTTTATAGATATCAAAGGTAGACATTTATTTATTTGTTTGTTTGTTTTTACTTGCATGGCTCTGGTGGTTTATTTATTGCTATTGTTACAGTTCCAAAACTCATCTACTTGATTTGTTTTCAGTTTCTCAACTTTTATGCTAATTGTAACTTGAGAAGTGACTTTTAAGAGGCATTTCCTCCATTATTTAATGCTGAAATGAATTATCTGGAATAAGTAGGTTTTTCACATATTAATTGGGCTAAGTTATCTTTCCTCCCTCTTTTTTAAAGCTCATGTGACTCATTATCTAGACAAGATTTTTTACAATCTAACAACAGTAGCTCTGCATGATTGGGCTACCTACAGTGAAATGAGGAATTTAGCAACTCAGCGCTATGGTTTAATTATGGCAGAAGCACATCTTCCAAGCCAGACTTTGGAACAGGTATGGAATGTACAAAGAAATTGTTCTGTATTTTTGTTAAAAAAAGTTATTCAGAAGTTTGTGCATTAACTGATTGATTAATTGATTGATATTGTTAATAATTAAAATTATACACTATCCAAAATGATTCTGGGCAGCTTACCATGTAGGAAAAATAAATACAAAAACAATTTCAAACATAAAATTTAAAATGCAAAATGGGCTAAAAAAAAATCATGGGCTGAAGCGGAGTGTGGCTTTATCAGCCAGTAATTAATTACTACGTATTTATTTTTCCTTAAGATCCAGCGGTGTTCCTGCTTCTCTACTTTTAGGGAACTCCTGCTATTAGTATTAGGGAACAATTAAATAGGACTTCTTTCTGAGTACAATATAAAAAGAAATACATTGCTCTAAGTTTACATGCCACAGACGTGTAATAGAGTTACATGGGCTTTTGGATATGTTGTATTTTTATCATTTTGGAGATATATTTTTATTATGATTGCTTATAAATTGTTCTTCAATTTATAAGCAATTAAATACCAGTTCCAAAATAAGTGAATACATTTTCTAGCCTGAAACGATTTTTTTTCTATACTTACATTTTATTCATTGTATTTAAATATTCTTTATTTGTATGCCTTCTATTCCAAATATTAACAACGTCATCAGAGTAAGAAACAGAAAACATACCAAATTGCCAAATTTCAGTCTTCAACCATAACGTGCATTCCTTCTGTGCTAAAAGAAACAGAACAGGTCTCAATTGTTTTCCTAAAATTGAAGAGGGAAAGAGCAGATGAGATCTCCATGGGGAGAGAATTCCAAAGAATGGGGAAAGCAACTAAAAATGCTCACTTCCAAAATCCCATTGGAAGACAGTCCCATATAGTCAAGGATTTGATCTTGTTTCATTGGATTTGATGACCAGATGTTTCTTAGATAATTTTATTTGGATTTTTAAATTGCCTCTTCTTGTTTCAGGGCTTGGATGTACTGGAAATTATGAGAAATATTCATGTATTTGTATCCCGATACCTGTACAATCTCAATAATCAGGTGAGGGAAAAGTGACAAAATCCCAATTATTAACTGATATCCTCTCATGACTTGAAATTATACAACAATTTTGTCATTGCAGATCTTCATTGAAAGAATTAGCAATAACAAACATCTGAACACAATAAATATAAGACACATAGCTAATTCAATTCGAACACATGGCACAGGAATCATGAACACAACAGTAAGTATTGCTAAGTGATTTAGCATTGGTTTCTTTACCAAGAAAGCACCTTTTAATCATAATGGAAAAAAATATTCCTTTTGAAATAAAACATGAAGATACATCTGAGATCGCACCTTAGGGGAACAAAATGTCCCAAAGAGCAAAAGTCCTGGCAGAAAAAGAACTTTTCCTGAACCCTGCAGCTGGAATTCCTAGACTTATGGGGCCTGTAGCATCCCCTTCTGCCAGAACAGGTGGGGCTAGCCAGTTCCATTGGGCTGAGACAGTTCCTCAAGTAACCTGGAGCCATACCATACAGGGCTTGAAAGGTGATAACCACTACCTTGAATTATACCCAGAAGGAAACGGCTTGCAGAACAGCTGTGTAACATAGGCAACTCTAGGCACCCCAAGAACTGTCCATGCCCACTCTACACCAGTTATAGTTCCCGAATGCAGAACGCATTGCAATAGTCTAAGCATGGAAGCTGGAATAACTGAGTGCAGGGACTCCCAATGATGTGGGAGTGTGGGAATGAGCATGAGTAATTCAAGCAGTTATAAGCAGGCTTAAGGGATCAGAATTGCAACTGTGGCCTAAGCTAGTTGCATTTCTCCAAACCCATTTGTTGTATTGTTGCTGTTGCTATTATTTCAATTTGTGTTCTGCCCAGTGGATATTCAAAGTAGTTACTATCTTTGGTATCTTTATTTAAAAGGATTCCAGTTAGAAGAATCAGGATAAATGTATGAAACACCTGGTTTTTGTCTCTTCAATATACCTTAAATCTAAGCTATTACACTTAGTTTTACAACTTCTATTGTGTTGCCTACCAATTTGGGATGTTTAATTAGTGCATCAACAGGAGCAGATTGTTTATCTCCACAGGTACAACTTTGAAGGTGCTAGCTAAAATCATTTTTTTTCACCACGTGACTATTAGTTTCAAATAAGGGTGATCTTTGCAGTTTGCTTTTCACAAATAATTTTGGATACAAAAAGCTCAGAGTAACAAAACACATTCAATTCTGGAGAACTGTGGAATTATAAACAAGGTTAACACTTGAGTCTCAGGACCTATTCATATACCATATTTTCCCAAAACTAAACCCTACCATGTTTTTTGCTTGTGCACCTAATATAAGCCCTACCTTCAAAATAAGCCCTACTTAAGTGCCTGCACAGCTGCCTGCCCACCCATTCCATTTGGTTGATTGTGGTGCTGCAGCTGCGAGGTGAGGGTGGAGTTGGTCCACGTACCCCACACCAGTTTACCTCAGGGAACATACAGCCAGGCCATCCATGCCCTGATACCTGCCTCACCTCATGGTGGCAGCTTCACCAGCCCCGTTCAGCAGAACCTCACGTGGCCGCCAGCCCACTTCTGCTTGCTCGCATGGCCACAACAGAGCAGGAGGCCGAGCGATGTGTTGGTGCTATGGCCGTGAGGTGAGGCAGTTGTTGGGGCATGGATGGCCTGGCTGCGTGGGCCCTGAGATAAGCGGGTGCGGGGCGTGTGGGGAAGCTCCACCCTGCCATCTCACAGGGACACTGGTGCGCCGCACAGCCTCCTGCCCCTCCGTGAGCAAGCAGAAGAAATGGGCCTCCCATGTACTCTTAAAGTACATGGGGAAAAATAAGAAATCCCTGAAAATAAGCCCTAGTGCTTACTTTGGAGCCCAAAAGAAGATAAGTCTTATTTTCGGGAAAACTTGGGTATTATTACTGCAAACAAAACACTGCTTTTGTGTGGTTACACATACATTGCATCCAGAAAGGTAGTGGAATTAATGATATCACCTTCCCACTACACATAGTACATACATACTGATGCTATGGTGCAACATCCAGGGTTAGGGATCATGGATGAGTGCTAACATGACTTCACATTTAATAGCACCCAACTATTCAATAAGCAAGTACTTGGACATGGCGATGAGAAGGTGTAATACTGCTTTTATCAGTAGGATTTTTTTTAAAAAATGTATTTGTTTTATATTTTTAGGTAAATTTCACATACCAGTTTCTGAGAAAGAAATTTTACATCTTTAGTCAATTTATGTATGACGAGCACATCAAATCCAGATTGATCAAAGATATACGATTCTTTAGGGAAATTAAGGATCAAAATGATCATAAGGTATGTTACAAGCCTTTATAGATTCGTGGTTCTCTTAAATTCACTGAGAATACAATCCTGTATTTGCTTTTTTGAAAATAAGGCTCATATAAGTAAACTAGATTTATTCTGCAGAGAAATTTTAGGATAATATTTTGGAATAGTTTGTAGTTAGCTGAGCCAAGAATAAGCAATTTTTTGGGACCAATGAGCACAATATGGTTAGAAAATGGCTGCCATGAGAGAAGTTGTATAATATCAAAAACTGCTGAAGGTATCATGTTCAGTTACAAGATAACAATTTACCAAAAGATAAGTAGTAAGGCAAAGAATGTGGTACATGCCAAGAAAGCTATTTGAGGACATTGTATTGTTTATCCCTCAGATTATCCATCCCAATGTAAAACTGAATTTATTTAGCGATTGTGATTATTAGTATTAAGGATAGAGAAGTTTCAAAGTGCTTCTTCTAAAATAAACCTGTGTGTGTATACGTATAAAATTTAGAGACTAATTCTGTTTCATTAATGACTCTATAATGGTAGCCCTCCGTTAATGATCTCTCATTTAGTGAGTGTCCAAAGTAGGCACTGGACAAAGACTCAAAGTTCCTGATATCTCAGTATCCCTGCAGTCAGGTGATCACTATCAAGAGAATTGGCAACTGTCTCAAATTTAAGACAGTTTTAGCATCCCATAGTCAACAAAGTCAGTGGGGAAACTGTCAGGAAAGGTCACAAGTTGCTCTTGTAAGTCCTTCCTACACTTTTTCTGCTGAGGAGCCTGCTACCTGCACTAGCCACCTTTGCATCCTCCTGCCCCTGGAGGAAGCTATTCTCAGAAGTTTTCTGTAAATGTTTTATAAATAAAGGACAATGTAATTGTTACAAGATTTAACTAATCTTCAATATATATGTATATATACTTATATATATAAATATATGCAAGTCTTGGTGTATTTGGGTCTTTTCCCGTGTAAGATTGAAAGTATCTTGGCGAAGTTTCGATGAGGTCCCACTCGTCATCTTCAGGCTGGTGCTTGTGGCTACGTGCCTGCGCGAGCAAAAGCCACAAACACCAGCCTCAAGATGACAAGTGGGACCTCGTCGAAACGTCACCAAGATACTTTCAATCTTACACGGGAAAAGACCCGAATACATCAAGACTTGCATATCTATACCCGTGAAAATCTACGAAAACACGTGTGTGTGTGTGTGTGTGTGTGTGTGTGTGTGTGTGTGTGTGTCCTTTTCACAGTATAGAAATTAATGTAGAAAAACAAAGCGTCAATATGTGGGAAATTCAAAAGAACTTGATATCACTTTTTTCATAAACAATACTTGTTCGTAATGTATTATCAATTTTTTTCTAGTACCCATTTGAGAGAGCAGAGAAATTCAATCGGGGAATCAGAAAACTTGGGATTACACCAGATGGACAAAGTTATCTTGACCAATTCAGGCAACTGATTAGCCAAATAGGTATGAACATAAATTCTCTTGTCATTATTTTAAAAGCAATAAAAAAATGGGTGTATGAACTGCAACTGTCAGAATTCCCCAGCCAGCATTCTGGAGTTGAAATCCATATATCTTAAAGTTGCTAAGGTTGAGAAACATTGTATTGTAAGAAGTCTGGTATGGCAGGGAATCTGCCAGCACCAAAAGAACTTTCTATATCATTATGCTGAAATTTTTGGCCTATGAAAATCCCTGTAATCAATATATCAAATCAGTTTTCTCCTCCAGTCCCTTGATACTAGGATTGTGTTGTTATATCTATAAGCAGAAGATGGGAAAAAATAGGCAGATGTTGCTTTTAAAAATCTCAGTCTTTGCACAACCTAACTGCTGCCCATGTATTTTCTAATTTATGATGTCTGCTTAGGCTGGGATAGACAACTTGCCACCCTCTAGCTACTGTAGATTATTATAAACTTTCCTAGCATGATTAAAAGTCGGGAATTTTCTGTCCAAACATTGGAACAGCATGGAGTAACTTTCTTTTGAATTAGAAAATTGTGTTGTTTAGTCGTAAAGTCGTGTCTGACTCTTCACAACCCTATGTAACATAGCATGCCAGCCATACACCCCCCCCCCAGCCTTGGCCCCCATGCTCCACTGTCTGCTGGAGTTTGCCTAAATTCATGTTTATTGCATCAATGGTACTATCTAACCATCTCATCCTCTGCTGTCTCCTTTTCCTTTTGCCTTCGCCTTTTGCAATATCAGGGTCTTTTCCAAGGAGTCTTCTCTTCTCATTAGTAGCCAAATTATTTGAGCTTCAGCTTCAATATCTGTCCTTCCAAAGAATGGTCAGGATTGATTTACTTTAGGATTGATTGATATGATCTCTTTGCAGTCCAAGGGACTCTGAAGAATCTTCTCCAATTGATTCAATTTGAAAGCATCAAGTCTTTGGCATTCAGCCTTCCTTATGGTCCAATTCTCACAGTCAAATTAGAAAATAATACTATTTAATTGTGCTGAAGAGAATAAATTCTAAATACGCCCAGCATGTTTATTTAACAAATGATAAAATTCATCTTGCTAGTATTTCAATTGGTTATATTTGTTTCTGTAATATAAATTCAAATATTACTATCTTTGTTTAAAGGGAACGCTATGGGCTATGTACGAATGATAAGATCTGGTGGACTTCACTGCTGTAGCAGTGCAATTAGGTATGCACCAATGCTTTTTAGCTTGTCTGTCCATGTTGTTGTACATCTTTTGCAGATCTTCCTGCTTTAATTTTTCTCTTTGCAGTTAACATATATTGCAGTAATCCTTTGGATGCATTTTTTTCTGTTTGAATATATTATACCGGTACATCTGTTTAGTCAATTTAAAATTGCATACTCACATTAAATTTTCAATAATTTGACAGTTCATACTTGTAAAAATTATAGTAACACGATAGCAAGTTTGGGTGTCAATAGACAAGTGTAAATAATACAAAGAGCACAAGATGCAAAAGAGCATTTAATGATGGTAAATATAGAAATTTTGCTGTCAGATGTCATAACACTTTTGTGACTTGATACCTGCAAACTTGGAAAATGTGGTGGCTAGAAGTATGCTTTCTTGTTGATGTAGAATAAGTTACAAAAGTAATTTTTTGAGAGCAAAGCAGTGTTATTTGCTAACAAAATATGAACTAGTTTGGGATAATGTGGGAATAGAAATACAGCATGTAAAATAGAAAAGTTATATTCATTTATATATACACCTATATGTTAAAATGTCTAATTGTATGAAAACCTAACAAAACTTGTAGATTTGTTCCTGACCTTGAAGATATTGTCAACTTTGAAGAACTTGTGAAAGAAGAAGATCTGTCAGAAGAAACGCAACAGGCAGCTAGGTAATTGTAATGCAAGTATAAAAAATATTTCACGATTACTTGCCCTGCTCTTTTTCAAACAACTTTCAATAAAACAAAATGTTGAACTCCATTCATAGTTATGCATTACAAAAATCTATGGGAACCAGTTCAGAGGCATCTGGTGGAGAGAGTTATTTTTGTCTTGTTTGTGGCTTCTCAAAGGCAACAGTTTGGTCACAAGGGGGAACATGATGTTGAACCAGAAAAAGACTTGATCTGATACAATGGAGTGCTTCTGATATTCTTATATTTCTATTAAAGGTTTAGTCACTTATTTTCTCATTGGCAAAATTCCAAGCTTACTGAAGTTGAGACAGCTCAGGATACAAGTTATTGATATTTTTTAATTCTTTCATTAGTTTTATAGCCCATCTTTCCTCCAGAAGCTCAAAATAGTGCATACAATACTCTCAATTATGTGACTTTCACCACCATCCTATTGCTAGATCCTTTGACAAAGGTCTGTGGGAGATTTTATTTCCCAGTCCTTCCATACCATTCTTTTAAACATCTCCAAATGTTGTTAAACTTACTTCTTTAAATCTGTGTGTGGAAAAATAAGAAAATTCTTCACTGCCTACATTAAAGTAAGTGGCCTACAGTTTGATCTTACATGGATGTTATCAGTGCTTGCTAAAGTCTGTCCCAAGTACTCTGTTGTCAAGCTGATATTTATATATTATATAATTAGAACTAGAAGTGTGTATTTTTAAAAAAAAAATTACAGTAATTGTATTTAAATTGCTTAGTGATAAAAGAATGCATAATAGTCTTTTCCTTTAGCAAGTTGAGGATATCAACTTGTTTTTAGTATGTGCACTTAATGCATGTTATTTATTTGGCAACTTTGTAAACACAGCTTGGAAGATAATTCCCACGATTATGGGATTTTGATTTTAATTTATTTCCAACAACTGTATTTGGTAAATAAGTTTTACAAAATTGACAAGCTGGCTCCCAAAAGTATTGAATAATGTTTAGATTCCAGTTATACTTCTAAGTCAAGAATGTCCAATTGTGGCAACTTTAAGACCTGTGGACTTCAATTCCCAGAATTCCCCAGCTAGCCATGCTGGGCTTTTTTTTTTTTTTTAAGAATATGTTAAATGTTTTCTGTGGCCTCAAAAGGAGGCAAGCTGCTTTAAGGTAGCAAAGGGGTGATTTGAACACTTCTCTAAAATGGTGCTAAAGATCATCATGAAACAAGCAACTTTAATTTTTGTATGTAATTATTATGAAAACAATAGGTTATCTCCAAACAGTTTAGGGCCAGGACATTTTTCTTCCAGACTGTTGCTATATCTCTGCTTTGCAGGCAGCTGGATTCTGTACTTAGTGATCTCACCTGCAGCTCTGCAGAAGGCACAGAGTACTTCAAAATGCTCGTGGATGTCTTTGCTCCTGAATTTCGCAGTCCAAAGAACATGCATCTACGCAATTTTTATATCATTGTTCCTCCGCTGGTTAGTATTTGCATTATTCGACTTCTTAGATAACAAAAGTGATATTTAATTATTTATTTACTTAATCCATTTATATCCCATTGCGATCTTGAAGGACTCTTGGTGGTTCACAAAGATAGCACTACACAGTCATAATGAAAGCATCCACAATCAACTTAAAGATAGGAAAGTGATCACAAATGTAAAATGATCCTATATTGAAACAGCTAGTATTTGAAGGGTGGGGAGAAGCATCCACTGGAATTGTCCAGTGAAAGAGCCTGTGCTTTATAGACTAAGTTTGGGATATATATGTACACACACATACACACAGAGAGATTGGAGCTGAGCATTTACTGGCTGGATGCCCTTCCTGATGCCTATGCGGAGTTTGCAGCAGACAATTACTCATTGTGTCCAGACAGAGAAATATCTGTTGCTACCTAGGACTGAACTCACAGCCTCCTGATTATGAGACAAGAACTCCAGCTTTAGGCCACCACAACTGCTCAAGGTTTTGGATAATTATTTGAGGCCAAATAGATAATTGCACTTTTCACTGGCCTGACTTTTAATATTAAGACAATAACCGTACAAAACATTTGTATTTAAAATTATATTTTTGGTGCTTCACTTAAGTCACTTTCCAGAACTAAAAGTGCCCTGAAGACTATTTCTGAGGTGAATCAGATTATTACCCAAGCCAAGACCATCAGCTAGTTCCTTTCTCTCTTCCTCCCTCTTTTTATTTTTTATTTAATAAACTGCAATTCAGCTCCAATTGAAAGTAAACATAATCTAACCCTAGAATAATGATGCCATCCCAGGATTAAAAGACAGCCCTTCCACGGAGCAACTACAGCTCCCATACACGAATTCCCACTCCCAGTGAATTCAGAGGGGTGGGCTTGAAAAACGAGGCTGCCGTACCCAGATGCCAACTGCCAGGTTCAACAGGAAATACATCACCACCACCACCACATCTGGAACACCAAACTGGGGCGAAAGAGAGGGAATTTCTGCGTGGGAATTGTTCTCCATGGATGGACGCCGTGTCTCAGTCCGGAAGGGAAAGGAAGCTCCCCGTGGCTTCCTTCTGGCTGCTTCCAGGCCGAGGGGAATTGATCATTAAACCAGCGCGTAATGGACCTCCCACTCCTTCCTCCAGAGCTGAGGCTGCCCACCTTTTCCGCTAAAAGAGCCTCAGATCCGGCCCAGGTGCTTTGGACTTTCAGAAGACCTGACCCTTCAAATGAAGGTTGGACCTGCTTCTATTCACCCTTTGGGGGTCTCGGGAAGATTCCCCATCATGCAGGTCACGGTTGTCCCCAAAGTGCTCTCCTAAAAGGCAGCTGGACTTTCTTCTTGTGGTTCCCCCCCCCCTCTTGAAGACGTTTCACTTCTCATCCAAGAAGCTTCTTCAGAACTTGAATAAGAAATGTTTTCAAGGGGGAAAAAAACCCCAAGGAAGTCCAGTTCGGAAAACACAACTTTGGGATTCACCCTTTGAAGTCTCAGGTAGCTTTTCCTCCATCTGCTATGGAGAGTGGGGGGCTACACACACACACACACACACACACACACACACACACACACACACACACGGACAATTCAGCCACCTAAAGTGAAGCTTCTCAAACTTTCGGAAGACGCCCTGGGAGAAATCCTGGGCCTCCTAAACGGATGCTGGCTTCTGCATCTGGCAAGCTCTCTTTGACAGGGCTGGAACGGCAGCTCCGAGTATTGACCTGGTTGGATCCATGCCGGATTTAGCATGGTTAGGAGCACCTGGACACAAGGACACGTTTGAGGAATTAAGTCAATCGCTTCCACAGGGAGCAAATCTCTCTCCGTATCGGGCTAAAAAGCTTAAAAGTCAACCTCTTGGTCAACTCCAATTTGGTTTCTTGATAAATAGCTCTATGACCTCCTCCGAGGATTATTTGACTTCCCAGGCTGATCAAGGTGACTTTGGCATCACCTGGTGGCCTCCCATCCAAGGATGAATGGTTCTTGACTTGGCCTGAGACCAGCTAACAATGGATCGAGGCTGCCCTCTAGTGGCGATGCTTTTAGGAAAAAAGGTAAACGCCCATTTAGGCAACGTGGAGATAGATGTTCAGGTTAATCCTTAACCTCTATCTTAATACACTTTTTGGAGAGCCTTAAAGACTCAGTTCTTCAAAAAGGAACTTATTTTATTTACCCATTCAATTTGTAAAGAAGGCTAAGAGCATGCTGCCTCTTGGGGACGGGGGAATCTATTGATAATTGTAGGGGGTTGAAGTTTAGACCTCTTAAAAGTTTCTAAAATTGTGAAGCACGGCCTTAAAGACGGCTAAGAACCTTTGAAAAACATTGTTGTAAAATTTCCCCCCCAAAAAATCCACATGTCCAGGGAAGAACAATAGATCTCTTCATGGGTTGCATATTTGATCATGGGATCCATTCCTTCATCTTAAGAGACTAAATCCCCATTCAGCCCAATCTTACAAATCTCCCTTTTTCATCCCGTCCACCTTCCATCTCTCCTACAAACATTGACACGTCTTGTTAATGTGTCAACCTTTGCATTCCCTTGTGGCATCGCTTAGTAAGCGGTTGTGTTAAAGTCTAACCCCGGAGGGCCGGATGCAGAAACTCCTCCATCTGAGGCACACAGAAGGGATCATAAACTGCAATTTTTGCACCCTCGAGAAGGTGAGTTAATGAGCGTTCCACGTGCCAAACACCTGCTTTCAACAGATGTCAAGTAATTGATCTACAGAGTAGATCATTTCTCGGATGGGAGGCCACCAAGAGACCCAAGGGCTGCAGCCAAGATTGAAAAAAAAAGACGCTTTCCAACATTCCAGAAAGGCTGGCAGGAAAATGTCAGGGGTGCCTCTTTCCCCAGCGTCTGAATTCAACTGGGAAGTCAGCATGCACTACATGTTGAACTATCTCCATTTTTTTTTCCACCATGTCGACACATTTCTCTCTCCCGTGCTCAGCTGAGAGGACAACAATCGAACAAATATTTCCTAAAAAGCTCATGCAAAACCAGAGTCATTTTATTTGTGCCAGAAAATAAATACCAGTGCACGTTCCTTATGGTTTGTTTGTTTGTTTGTTTTCCCTATAAAAGCATGGTTACAAAAAAAAAGACGTCACGGAACTGCATACAACAGTGCGGTTTTCTTGTTTGGCTGGTCTCGGACACAAACTCGATGCCGTAGCTATTGTTTTGCCGAACAACGCACAAAAGCACTTGAAAGCAAAGCTGGGAGGAGCAGGAAGGAAGATTCTGGGCTTCCTCGTCTTCCAATAATGCAGCAGAAGGCGTCCTGTGCGAATCTCGTGGGAAGATAACATAAAAAGATGCACGCGAGGGATGGAAATGAACGGAAGCGGCTGCTTCCAATGCCAAGTAGCTGCCTCTGACACGGGTGCTTTCATCCCAAGCTCTAAGGCAGCGTTTCCCAAGCGTGGCCGCTTTTGAGATGGGTGGACTTCAATTCCCAGGATTCAACTCCTATTGAAAACAGCCGCTTCCGTTCCTCCCACACGTGCAACTGTGTTTTGTGTGAAGCGGCTGTTTTTCCGTGACGAATAGCCGAGCGTGACATGGTTGCCTTTATCTCGAGCCATATGGCAGCACTTCCCAAACTTGGCCACTTTTAAGACGGATGGGCTTCAAGTCCCAGAATTCCCTAGCCAGCTTGGATTCTGGGAGTTGAAGTCCACCCGTCTTAAAGCGGCCACGCTCGAGAAACACGGCTCCAACGGAGTGCAAGACTTTTCATATTTGCTGGGACAAAATAAGTCTTATGAACAC
>JAOYMU010000283.1:18000024-18013976 GCA_025802295.1 Psammodynastes pulverulentus
TCACTTCCGGTATTTCCGGAAGGCCCGTTTTTCGGCCTCCTCAAGCTACAGAGGCTTCCCTTGAGCCTCCGGGAGGGTGAAAATGGGGGAAAGAGACTGCTTGTACCAGAAGCAGGTCTGATCATTTACAAGGTCCTTTTGAGATTAAGCTAAAACTTGCACATGCTCCAGTATGTCTCTTCCTATGCAACACATTTATAAACATTCTTTCAGTGGGACAGTTCACATACTCAGTTATAAACGATCACATTCCGAGTATGAAATAATTAGCAACCCTTTGCAATCTGTCTTTGTAAATAGGGAATCAATGCAAATGCAGTTTGCAGCACAAATGCTGGAACTTATTTTTATCCATTTCTTTATCATATTTGTACAGCTTGACAGCTTCCTCCCGGTAGGAATCTCCTCTCATCTCCACCCCCAGATTCTTAGCCATATTAGCACTAAACATATCCTTTCACCAATGTTTACTGCTAACCCTCATGGAAACAAGACTTTTCCTTTCCAAGCTACAACAGAAAAAAAAGTGCAGCAGAAAGGAAAAATGGGGATAGGCTACAAGTTAATTTTTGCACCCTTCTAGTCACCAGCTAAAGTCTTATTGTGCAATGAGAATGGTAACTATGAAAAGTGCCCTAAGTCATCCCATCCTTCAATATAAATAAAGCTAATGTATAGAGGGGGGGAAACTGATTTTAAAAATGTGCGCGGAGAGTACATGGGTACACTTAACATGCGTAGCTGATGCCTGACTCCTCATCCTGCCCACAGCACGTTTCAAAAATTAAAATCAACCTAGTCCCCATCCTACAGAGACCGGAAGCATGGTTGACGTCTGCTTATTCATTTTTAAGCCAAATGAAATTGTTATTCTGCACACTCCACAGAAAATAAACAGACTACCAGGTGGTCTTAACAGATAACAGATAATCAGAGTTGGAAGGGACCTTGTAGGTCATCTAGTCCAACCCCCCGCCCAAGCAGGAGACCCTACACCATTTCTGACAAATGGCTCTGTCTCAGAAAGTGGGACATTAACGTGGATGACTTTGGGACTAAAGCAAACAGTGATGAACAATGCTTAAGAGTATCTACCTCCTTCGTCCTCTTTCTCGCCATCTTCAGATTCGCCAAAAGGATTGGTACGTCTGCAACAGAACAGTATCATTTCTAAAAGACCATTTTCCAATACTAAGAGAAAAGTAAAAAAATAAAAAATAAAAGAGTTCCTTGTCAAAAGAAAGATTGTTGGCAGGCCGTACCTTCCGTCCCTGTGCTGATCTAGGAACTCTGTTGCAGGAAGCACAATGTCAAACTGAATGGGAGTTCCAGGTGCAATTAACTCAGCAGGGATGAGAGCTTCAGCAGACTCCTCTGAAACTGTCTGATCATTCCGAATATCCATGCACTTCCCATCCTGGCTAAAGAAAAAGAGTCGAGAAGGGGGCCATTTGAAATATGCAGTCAAAAAGCACGATGGATTATTACAAATGGAAAATCCATTAAAAATAACCAAGGTATCATTTTTCAGGTGTTTTATTAATTTCAAAGGATGAATGAGAAAGAATAAGAAGCAGAAAGTCTCTTTTTAAGCAAATCCTCATTCACTGGCATGTGACTGATAAATACAAGGCCCATCTATTGTGTTGTGGAATAGTTCTCTACGTCATAACTAGAAGAGGAAATGCAGGATTAAATATTCCCCCAGGACAGAACTCTCTGCTTACACTGAAATTGCATGTTAGGAGAAAAGACGGTTTTATATTCAGTGGGGAAGGACAAAACCCAAGGCAAACATGAAGGTACCTGGAAGAGTGACTACCCTGCTTTGTTTCAAAGCTCGTGATTGGAGTTACAGCTTGCAGTGCTGTCTGATTCAACCTAATGGCAACTGCCTGAGGTAAAACAGAAGTGCATCTTTTAAGTAATACTGTTTAAAGTTCTTGCACAAACACAGTGAACATATCTTATAAGATAAATAATTTTTTTTAAAAATATAAAAACATGCTCACTTCTGGATTGTCAGTCAAATAGATCTGTCGTGAAATGTTGTTGATTGCACTTATCCACTGTAACAACAAAGCAAATATTGAAAATAAGGCACCTGGATATTCTTGAATTCTTAACTGGTAGAATTGATTTTATCTAGCAAATTAAAACCTTCCATTCACAGTGAAATGTTTTACCTCCTCATATTCTTTTTTGCTTTCTGCCTGGAGGGTTATGCCTCTATAAAAAAAAAATAATACACAGCCATTAGTATTATTTCACTGGATTATCACACTTGTATCATTCTTGCTCAAGACTGCATGAATGAAAAATACAACACGATACAATTTGAGATCCAAAATTTTGAATTTGCAGGATATTAAAGGTGTGAGAATATTAATGTTGTGAAACCAGCCAAACATAAAATGTTCAAAAAAAAAGTGACTTAAGCTTAGAGCAAAAAATAAGCTTCACAGAATCATATTGTTTGAGTTGGGCGGCCTTAGAAATCAAATCAAAATGTTTTTGAACTTCTAGATTAAACATTCTGGATCAAAAGCCTGATGGATAGTCCTTGAAACTGTTACAATTGCAAAGAAAAAGCCAATTTGGCATTTGGTGCTTGGTGTACAGATATAAGATTATTTGTATTTGCTGAAATATGCTTGTGTGCCTTCAAGTCAGTATTGACTCCTGGTAATTGTCTGGACAAACCCCTGGAGTTTTCTTGGCAAAATTTCAGGAGTGGTTTAGCATTGCCTGCTAAACCACTTCTGGTTCTAAGCCTGAGAGAGAATGGCTGGCCAAAGCCACCCAACTAGCTTTGTGCCTAAGGAAGACAGTCTTCTGTTTCTAGGCTGAAGCCTTAACTTCCTTAACCAAATTGTCTCCATTTGCTGAAATAGTACAATAATACCCCTAATTATTATACAATGCCTGTATTGTTCTTTCTTAAATGCTGACAACAGTGGCCTTCTTAAATTTCTACACTGCTAAATTCCAAATGTTATTCCTGGTAGCTCACATTCAACAGGGAGGGCACTTACCTAAACTCATGAGAAGCTATTCCATAATATGGGGGTGTAACTGAAAAGAAAGTGCTGCAGCCCCTACCTCTTAGCTACTTTAAACTGATCGTGTGCTATAACATTAAATGGAAATCCATGTATAACACCAAAATTACTTTTGCAGTAATTCCTGTGTAATCCAGAAAAACTTGATTTAGATTAAGTGGAGGAAATAAAGTACACAAAGCAGCTCAGTTAATGCAACCTCGCCAAGAATTACAAAGCTTTCCTTCTAGCAGATGCCTTGATCCCCAGATCCTGACCCACATACGGTTTTCCTGTAGGAGTGGTGATCTGAAAGCAGTAACGTCGGTCTTCACAATCTATGGCCATCACAGAGCAGTTGTCCAAATCTTGAATCAATCCGCCAGCGACTGCACCCCTGGGCTGACACATCAAGTTTCCACCCTGAGTGAAGAAATACAGCCTGTCCCACGTGGTTGTCACAAGCCCTGTTTTGCTGCAAAAAAACCCAAACCATTTAAAGATTTAAAAAAAACAAACAGTACTGGAACATATTTGCCAAATTCATTCCAACAAGCCCGTCTTGATTGACTTCAGCCCATGGATTTTTAAGACTATATTTTGTCATGACTATATCACTAGTTACAGCTTTTATTTACTTTCAGGTATTGGATTTTATAACGCTGCTACACTGGTGAATCAGGTTTCATTGTCTGGAATGTCTAGATCAGTAACCTGCCTATACAGTTACTAAATATCGCTGGACTAGTGGAGACTATTACTTTTACCACTATTAGATGCATCCCACAAATGGAGCTGACATTTGCAATGTCTAAAGCATATATAGATGTTAATAAGCTTCCATAAGCAGAGGCTAAATGGAAAAAAGGGGAAAAAAGAAATAGCTGTTTTCCCCCAGCTCCTCTCCGTTGAAGTCTACAGTGCATGGACCTTTAAAAAGGCCCTCATATATACCTATGTAAATATTTTATTCAACCCAACCATCTGGATCCTAGGCACTTTGTTGTAATTACTAGCGCATTTTTCCACAGTACAAGAAGCATCACTCTTTAAGAAGTAAATGTAAAAAATGGTGTTTCATATATTTTTAGCCCTCTTATTGTCCAAATTAGGTAGGAGGACTGACAATTAACCCAAAAAAAGCTGAAATGACCAATCTACCAAGATAAATAAAACATTCCTGAGCTTCCACATTACTTTCTAAGGTTAAGGTAGCCTGCTTTCTGGATGAGGTTTTTGTTGATGACAGGAGAAGCATCAAAATCGGGCGTATATACTGATTCACCAACTGAAAGCAGATCTTGCTGAGATACCCGCATGGCTTCAACTTCAGCATCTGATTCTTCTTGGATGCTGTAATACATAAATAAAATTAAAGCACTTCACTGTCATGCTACTTCTGGCGAACTTTTATGTACGTAATTAATACAGCTGGGCATTAAAAATGTTTTACAAATACCGTATGTTTTTCATAAGCACTTAAGAGCTGCAAACCAGGGTAAGAATGTGCATTGGCAAGTAATGATGAATCACAACAGCAGCATGATTTCATATATACCTTATAGGATAAAAGTTTTAGGCTGATCATAGCTCCAAATCAGGTATCTTGTAAAATGCAGGCAATACTTTTCAGAAATCAGTTTTGTGGTATGTTATGTTGCAGTTTAGCTCTAGACCAGGGGTGTGAAACTCAAGGGCCGCAGGCCAGATCCGGCCCTTGGGGTGCTTAAATGCAGCCTGCAGGGCTGGCCTGGGAATATCAAAGGACTGGCTTGCGGTGCCTCTGCTGCCAAAAACAGGAAACTGGCCCATTTTCAGCCTCCATGGCCTCCAGCAGCACTCTGCCGGTCAAAAATGGGTTGTGCAGGGGTCTCAGGAGGCCCGTTTTTGCCCTAATTTTCACCCAATTTTTCCAGTAAAGTGCTGCAGGAGGCATCCGTCCCATTTCCCTCCACCTGCTCCCTGCCGTCCTGCTCCCAGACGGCCTGCAGAGAACTACAATGCTTATTCATCTCTCGAAGAAATCCAGTTTGACACTCCTGCTCTAGCAAACTATTTTAGGGCCATTTCCCATCTTTAAAATGGTTGCAACTCTATAGAGATGTACATGGGAGAAAAAAATACTTTCAGGATCCCTCATCAGGCAGCATAAATTAGAAGCCAACATCTTCCAGATGTTTTGGACTATAAGTATCATAAGCCAGCATGGCCAAATATCAGTTGGATTTCAATATAAATCGTAGCTGAACAGGCTTTTGACTATATTTTCACATCAAGGAATTCTATATCCCTTTAGCTCCCTCTCTCTTCTTGCTCATGCAGATAAGAGCAATACAAGCAACATCTTTCCTCCTTCCCAAAACCGCAAAGCAATATAAACAGGAATATAACGTTACCTCTGCACCGTATTTGTAACCGATGTTAAAAAGCCATCCAGCTTTTTTGAAAACATCTCTGCTCCTTTCTTCAAAAAATTAATCTGAAAGTATAAAAAAAGGAAAATGAAGACTTTGACTAGCAAATGGCTCACTCCAAGGATCTCCAAGCCTTTAGAAGCCAGTAGATGTACTTTGTATTTTGAAAGCTTTCTGTGGATCCTCAAAGAAAATGAGGGTTGGCCATTCATAAAACAGCATCCCCATGGACACAGTCAGTCTAAAACACTTGTAATAGTTGCCCAACCCTGGCAGGAGGCTCATTCTTAAATTTGCATCTTATTTTTAATCTTTTGAATATCTATGGAACAATGTGAAATTCAAGACTATTTTGGGGAAATAAATTCCTAGACACTCTGAAAAATTTAAATCAGTATTAAAATGATTTATATTTTTATTTATTTATAATTGGATTTATATCCCGCCCCCTCTCCCGAGGGACTCGGGGCGGGTAACAACACAATAAAANNNTCCTTCCTCCATCCCTCCCTCTCCCCCCCCCTCTCTGATCTGAAATAATTGTAAGCATTCTCTCTTGTAGCATCAATATTCCTCACTTCAGTTAAAATCCATGGAAGTTGGTATATACAATTTATTTAACAAACCTCACATTTATTACTTTAAAAGTAGGCTATTGTTCATACCTTTTCATCGTTTACTCATGACAATGATCAGAACTCTGGTTTACAATATTAGGGAGTACAGGTGCTTTGAATATAAAGTAACTGAAATATTAAGGAGCTATATCGTGCTCAGATGTATATGAAGCACCATTTGCAAATGAGACATTCCATTGCACTGAAAAATAATTCACAACTCCTTTTTTAGCGGCAAAACCGTGCTGCTTAGGGCTACCTACCTGTGAATGTGCATATCCCAGCATGGGCTCCATCATAGCAATTCTTTTACGATACTGTAAAGCATTCAAGGCACAGTAATATTGTAATGATGACAGATGCTGCTTCCTTCGGGCACTGGCGACCTCTTTGGCAACTTCACCCTTTAGCTGAATAATAAAATGTTTATAAAACCCAGATAAGTATCAACAGACCGCTTGTTTTTGTTTTTTTTCAAAGGAGGCTGAAGAATGCAACATACAACAGATAAAATCACATCAAAGTCTATTGAAAGCACTTGGACTATATTACATATGTCTAGTCTTATGAAAAGAAGGACTAGGGGTGACATGATAGCAGTATTCTGATATCTCAGAGGCTGCCATAAAGAAGAAGGAGTCAACCTATTCTCCAAAGCACCTGAGGGTAGGACAAGAAGCAATGGGTGGAAACTAATCAAGGGGAGAAGCAACTTAGAACTAAGGAGAAATTTCCTGAGAGTTAGAACAATTAATCAGGGGAACAACTTGCTTCCAGAAGCTGTAAATGTTCCAACACTGACAGTTTTTAAGAAGAGATTGGATAACCATTTAGGCAGGGTTTCCTGCCTAAGCAGTGGGTTGGACTAGAAAACCTCCAAGCTCCCTTCCAACTCTGTTATTCTATTCTATTCTATTTCAACACTCAGGACTCTCGTTGCGAGAACTGCACCCATCCTTTGCAAGGCACTTCCAAATGATTCAAATGCTATCATAAATTTTAAGCAATCTTTTCCATCACATTTTTATTTGTATGAAATAGATGTATCGCACAGAACTTTCTGCTCACTTGCATTTTTTCTTCATGCCCAGAATTTGGTTTTTTTTAAAAAAGTAAATAAATCTAAAACTGGAAGCGCATACCTTTCCATTCTCTTTCTTTTTGGATAGCCTGCTGTATCTGGCCATGGAGATGTCATGTTCTGAAAGAAAAGGCAACCTTTGAGCCTCACAACTGAAGCTGCACATGCACCAGGGAATTCTATTAAACCAAAGATAAAATGTAAGACATACCATTGCTTGCAAGACTGAAGAGATCCTTTAAAGTGCTTACTTCTAGGGAGAAAGTAAAGAAGATAAACCAAGAATGTATGTATTACATATTTTTTTTTCAGATATGTGGATTAAATCCTGGACAGAAACAGAACACTTCCTTTAAATTTAATTTCCAACTGCTTTACTTACAAATATCTACACAGTTCTCACCAAATAGGTTTCATTCATCAACCCAAGAAAACTTGGGAGGAAAAGCTGCTATCCTTGTAGTATTTTTGTTGTATTACAATTTCTGGCTTGAATTCAATGTCCAGGATTCCTTTGGCCAATAGAGCAGGAGAATCTGGCAGCTCATTTAGAAATGACTAGGATGGGTAAAATCCTGAAGGTTGTACACAAGATCTCGTTTTCTTCAATTTTTCCCATGCTTGTAATGTAACCACACCCACCAGATTGTCCATCTTATTTTGAAGTAAATATGTAGGGAAATGTTCTGGTAAGTTGTTCTGTGTTCAGTATTGTTATTATTACATATATTATTCCTGTTTATATCTTTTGAGATTTCTTCAATAAAAAAATAGTTTATTTCTTCCCTTTAATTTTCTATTCACACATTCTCTCGGGGAAATCATAAAAAGATAGTCCTCACTTAACTACCCTCTCTGTTGCTAAGTGACAGAGTTGTTAAATAAAATATCACATAAATGCCCCACTTAGCAACAGAAGTTCCTGAAGAGTAGGGGCTGCTCCTGCTTCAATTCACCCCCATCCACTTATCTCTCTCTCATCTCTGCCCTTTTAACAACACATCTACCCATTGCTGCCAAGCTGCCCCATCACCCAGCCCTGCCAACCACCATATGCACCCCACTTTGCATTACTATCAATCAGGGTCTTCTTTTACACTGATTTCTATGGTCCTGGGGCAGCTGGGCCTTTCTTTTCAACATTGATTAGGGCCTTGGTTTCTGCACTGGCGTTCTTTTGCAAGCCAGACAAGGCCTTGTTTAATGAACAGAAGCCCTGGATGTGATTCAAATGAAAGTCCTCAGCAGAACATGAACATAGACCCTTGGTGGGGCGCAATAGAGACCCTGACTGCACTGGCACAAAAGAAGGTGCATTTGTGGCACGTCCACTGCTACTGGGCTGGTCAGCAGGGGCAGCTGGCAGCAACACATAGGCAGAATGTGCCCACAACTCTACAAAAGGGAGTTGTAGATGTGGGTGGGACTGAAGTAGGAGCAAATTTTGTTTTCACGCAACCACCACACGGGCTTCAAGTCCCTTTGTTCAGCACTTTTATGGTCACTGAAATGATGGATGTTAAGTGAGGACTACCTGGTAATGAGACCTCAGCCTGTGGAAATTCCCAACCAGGAAAAAAAAATGCTATTATTTACCTGTAAGATCTTTCTCACGAAACTGGATGACAGGAAGAACCATTGTGTCTGCAAGCTGTTTTGCCAGTTCAGTGTGTAAAGCATTAAGCTGAAAAACAGGAAAGCAATGATACTATCTTGGCACTACAACCCTGGAAATATCTCTCAGCCCCAATGTCATCTCTAGATAAGAATCATAATAAAGTTGATATAAGCAAAGGAAATTAGAGAAAGGAAGTAAAAGATGACATTGGAGAAAATCAACATTATTTTTTTTCACCTATATAGCTAGATTGGGATCCTCTCTAATATATATAAAATACATCTCTCTCTCTATATTAGAACAATATTTATCTTCAGAATCATTTTGTATGTATTCACATCTCAGTAATCCCTCGATCTCATATCAAGATATACCATACATCTTCTAATTTTGAATCTTTTATACAGCATGATCAACTCTTTAATGTAGAATAGTTAAATATTGGATTTTGTTTATTACTATTAAGCTCTGTTATAATTGCAAGGACTAAATGACTGACAGATGCCCTTTAAGCTGTCAAGTCTTATCTCCTGTTCACTGCAGGAAACCTTAAAAATAAATCAATCTAAATATGAATTTAGCATTCTGATCTATTTTTTGTGGAACATCTTTTAATCAATAAAAGAGCCCTTAAAGTGCATCTGTTTTGATGAATAATATAGCGGGGGAAAAGAAGGGAAGACAAATTAACCAATAACAGTTTTAAAAACGTTCTTAAGGACTTATCCATGCTTGGTTTACAGAATAAGTTATATCTATAAGGTAGACCCCAGCAGATTATCTTCATCTATACAAAAAAAAAATTCTGGAGTGAACTTTTGTATGTAAATTATTTCATCACATCTCTTCTTCAGTTTATATTTACACATAGTCCTCAACTTACAACCATTCATTTACTGACCATTCTAAGTTACAATGGCACCAGAAAAAGTGACTTATGACTGGTTTAAACACGTACGACCACTGCAGCATCTCCCTGATCACATGATCAAAATTTGGGCACTTGGCAACTGACATGTATATTTATAACAGTGGCATTGTTCTGGGGTTATACGACCACTATTTGTAATCTTCCCAGACCGCTTCTGACGAGCAAAGGCAATGGGGGAAGCCAGATTCACTTAATCACTGCAGTGATTCACTTAACAACTGTGGCAAAATAGGTCATAAAATGGTTGATAAGTTAGTAACCCGGTTGTTAAGTGAATCTGGCCTCCCCATTGACTTCGCTTGTCAAAAGGTCGCAAAAGGTGATCACATGACCTTGGGATACAGCAAAGGTCGTCAGTATGAACTAGTTGCCAAGTCTCTGAATTTTGATCACATGATCATGGGGATGCTGCAAAGGTTGTAAACTGAAAAACAGTCATTAATCACTTTTTAAAGTTGCGTTGTAACTTTGAAGAGTCACTAAATGAACTGTTGTAAGTCGAGGACTACCTGTACTGCAACATTTCTCCAATCAGCATGAGGATGACTGGAAGCACAACTTAAGATACTCAGAAGGCAGCAGGTCAAGATAATCTCTCACTCTGCAGTTTTCTCACATGGTGTCCACATTTAAAATCTGGAATGTCTGCATATATTCTCTGAATTGCCTTTAGTGGTGAAACTAATCCTGTCTTAAAAGTGTATGAAGCTGAACACTAAGGTTATTCCACCAAAAGTTCCAAGGGAATTTGCTTCACAAAATGCAAAGACTCAACTCCCAAATAAGACCTCCACTATACAGCTACAGTTGAGCAAGAAAGACTCCAAGGTTATCAAACGACTGGCGTGTTTACTTAAGGAGAGGCTCTGAAGCAAAAAATAACTTGGATGTTTATATTGATTCTGCAAACTTCCATTCGCATGTTGTATTGCTTTGCCCATGTGGCTGTTTTATCCAAACCCATAGCTGTTCTGTTTTTCTTTTTCCTTTCCTAGCAGAACACTGTAATATCCGAGGAAGGTTTTTAAACGGTTATTGATTTTCATGTGTGGGTTGATATATAAATACAAGGAGGAGACTAAAGGTTATGATTCATCATATTGACAAATACAAGGGCTGTTAAATGGTTTACACTGTGGGAAAGGGAGAGCATCTGGGGAAGAACACAGAAACTTTCTTTTGAGGATCTAGTATATATTTGACAAACTTCCTGCCACATTTTGGCCCCAGGATACCACTGTTAAGTGTTCTGTTAAAAAGATGGACAGGATAATGGACTCTTATCTGTACTTGAATTGCTGATAAATTTTGTCTGAGGTGCTTTTGTGTATGCATAGACCTGAGCGATTAAAAGAGACTGAATTTTCTCTCTCCTGGATATTATACCTTGGTGATATTATACCTTGGTGAGTAAAAAAAAAAGAGAGATTAGGAAACTCTCAAGAAAAATGTAAAGTTTTTCTTATGCCAACAATACGAAAGAAGCCACTGGCTTCTTTCTTTCAGAATGTTTTTTTCTTCATAGTCTAGCTAGCTTACAACTATTGGATCTCCTAGTGGTTTCCCTACCAAATACTAATCAGGCCCAACTCTTTGAGGCTTAACTAAGTCAGCTACATAATGGAGAGATTAAAGAATTCTCCCTTCTCCCCACAAATACAAATCTCAAGACTGTTTAGGATAAATTGCAACAGCTAATGCTCTACAAAAGGTATTATTGTTTTAGTATTGAGGGGTTCACGGAATTGTGGATTTTGGTTCAATGTGATTGAACAATGGAAACCAGATGGAAAAGGGTAAGAAATCCCTAAGAGAAAACAAGTTTGGAATAATGAAGTTGTATGAGATCAAGCCAAAATGGAAGATATAGCAGAAACCAACTTGCTGGAAAAAGCAAAAATGCTTGTCTCCCCCTGAAAAATTGTGGACTGCAATAGAAATTGTATAGGGATCATCTTAGTACAGGGGTATCAAACTGCTGGCCAGTGGGCCGGATGCATCATCTGCAGGCCACGCCCATCCTGGCTCCGCAGAGTAAAAAAAACATGATACATCATGTGACACGATCATGTGATGCGATCATGTCTTATAACACCTGAGGACAAAGAGATGGCAAAAAATCTATGAACACGTGGGGGGAAATTTAAACTATGACATTTAGGCTCCTAAGATTTTGAAGTTCAGCAATAATTGGAAGGCTACACATGTTTTATCTCTACTTAACAATGTTAGAACTCAGACATGGTTTACTGCATTGGGGCAATGATGAGAATATTAAGTGCAAACTGCAAAAATAAACACTTTACAGATTAACACATTTATTATGTCTCCATTTCCTCATACTATATTCAACACTATATTCGTGAACAAATTCTCATCTCTTACATGCTAATTGGTGGAAATAGAAAAATTCTCAAATGGCAAGAGCATCCAGAATATTTTATGTACTAGTAAATAATTGTAATAGTGATAATAGTAAACCCTATTCTACCCAATGTCCCCATCCTGAATTTAAGTGTTGGAGGCTTTTATAAGACTCTTTATAGAAAAGCAGAATGCCTCCTTTCCTCTCCATTATTTCAGCTGCAGAAGAGAAGCCCTTTTCTGTTCAACACCAAGCACTGACTGCTCTCTTTTCTTTTCTAGCATCCTTATGTCCTAATCAGGGGAATGAAAGAGAGAAAATCGAGTTATAATTTGGATTACCTCATCCACAATTTTTGAGAAGGACTGAAGCGTAGATATCACTTCTTCATCTCCTTTTCCCAAGGCAAAATTCTGCAAGTTAACAAGGATTAATGGTAGCACTTAATCAAAGAAGGAAATGAGAATGCGTCTAAGAAGGCTCAGCTCACGTTTAGCCCAATCAAGAAGTATTTTACTCAGCAAGATTAAGGGTACTTCTGAGCCAGAGAGAAAAAGGAGTCTGCCTCTCATTATTTCTAACCCAAAGTGACAGAAACTTTAACCCCCTCCCCCAACCTTCTACACCCAATCACTAGTCATAGATTATAATCAAACTGCACTAATCTTTGGCAAATTTCTGCACAATAGCAGTGTGACTCACTTACATATAGACCAGTGGTGGGATTCAATTTTTTTTACTACCGGTTCTGTGGCCGTGGCTTGGTGAGCGTGGCAGGGAAGGTTACTGCAAAATCCCATTCCGTCCCCACCCCACTAACCTGCTTTCCAGCTCCGTTCTCCTGTGCAGGACAACAAAAGAAGATCAGCTGGAACTCAGGAGCAGAGCATAGATGGGGGCGGGGCCAGTGAGAGGTGGTATTTGCCAGTTTTCTAAACTACTCAAAATTTCCACTACTGGTTCTCCAGAACTAGTCAGAACCTACTGAATACCACCTCTGATGGGGGCCCAAAAGTGCCTCCCAACACTTCTTTCGTGCATTACTGCAATCAGCAATATTGACTGAAATATATTATATGAGAAATAATCAAATAAGAATCTAAATATTTTCTTACTTATATCCAATATTTCCTCTAGGACAGACTTGCCAGGTTTATACAAAATGTTGACTATCACATGCCCAAAATATGCAAGTCCCCATTTGGGATGGTTGGTCGAATACTGTTAAGGGGTGAAGTAGCCTAAAAATCTGGATGGTTTATGCCACTCATTTGACCTCTTAAAGCTAAGCTTTGTGCCAAGAGGCACAAAGTTAGGGATGGGGTCGCACAGAAGAGATGCAGATGCTGGGCTGTACTGTAAGTGTAAGGCATCAGAGGCAATAATTTGACCTTAAATTTTATCACAGCAATAACAACTAGGATGGTAGACTGGACAGAGAAAAAAAAGACTTCCTAAAAGTTATCCAGTGACTTTCTCATGTCCCAGGATAGTTAAATCGGAATCTTCAGTTTTCTAAATTTTATATTACACTTATTCATACTTGGTTACAACCTGGCTTTCTTACATCCAGCAAATAGTTTAATTTTTTCCCTAGTACTAATAAACTTGTTTTACATTGTGTAGCAATATGCTTATCCATATGGTAAACTTAAATTAAGAAAGGAACATATTTGCCCACTTCCATACTGTTAGTCAGAATCAGGTAGGAGGTGTTGATCATAAAAGACCTCAAATGAAATTCAAAAATATCAAAGACAAGACAAATCAACTTCAATCACAAATTTAACTAAGCCCCCCCTCCCAAAAAAAATTCAGGTTAAATGGTTATGGGAGTCTCTCTCTCTCCCTCCCTCCCTCCCCCCCTCTCTCTCTTCATAATTTT
>JAOYMU010000283.1:18051511-18065414 GCA_025802295.1 Psammodynastes pulverulentus
GGGTCATAAATTTTTAATCCTATTTTACTTTTATATTCATTGTATGGGTTTTACGTTTTCCTCTTCGTTTGTTACCCACCCGAGTCCTTTTGTGGAGATGGGGTGGGATATAAGTCAAATAAAGTTCAAAGTTCAAGTTCAAAGCTATAGGGATTCCAGCCTGTTGTGGGCTTTGATATCACTTCTAATCCCCCACCCATCCACTAAGTCACTAGGCAATGCAGTCCCTCTATAAATACCATAGAATTCATTTCTAAACAGTGTTCCCAAGAACACTTAACCCCCATTCTTTGAAAATATGAGCTCATTGGATTTAGACCTCTTCTGGAAATGGACAGTGTGTTTCATTGTATGCAATTTATCATACACAGTACGGTCTCTTCTCGGCTACGGCTAACATTTGCTTCTTTAATAATTGAGGGGCTGTCAGTCTTGTGCTCCGGGTCTTGCTGCAGCATGCAATTTGTAAAGCAAATCTTTCCCAACTTGCATGCAAATCTATTTCCCATTTCATTCAGGGCTAGTGGATAAGTGGCACTAAGTGTCGAATTTCTCATTACCTCCATGTCAGAAATCCACTTGGACCATAACTGTACTGTCATTATTGAGTTTTAAGATGCTAAGCAGGGAAGTGAGCCCACCCTCAAGAGGATGTGAAAGCAAACAGGCAGAGAATGATTTACATTGACCACAAGTGAACCATTCACTAGCTTGTTATAAACCATTCATTTGCGAAACCATTCAGTTGGAGAGTCAGGCTCCTAAAATGAATGTGAAAGGATCTCTTCCCTCAATGAAACTCAGCATCTTTGAGCACGGGATGATAGCAAGTGTTCAAAGTTAGGAGAAAGACTGCAGAGATCAGATGTTATATACAATATACACAATCAGTTCAAATACCTTTCTCATTCTGTACAGCAACGAAAGGTAAGGAGGGATAACTTGCCTGGTTTTATTGCGAGGAACAAAAAACAACACCAAAACAATCTTTCTATTACCGACAGCTCCACGTTGCTTTCACAGTTGTCTCTTTCAGCTTTTGCTGCCTTAAGAATTCTTTCATGTTTCAAAACAAACAGTTTCCCTTAACAATGGCCCACCTTTATATTTACCTCTGGGGCATGCTTGAGAAAGAATATTTGTCAGAAGAGTAAATTGCGACTACTTATCTCCCAGTTGTGTACTTGGCAGATGTGCTGTTTATCGGTGGTTCACATGACATCTCCCTAAGATGGTGAGTTGGAAGACTATGCCAATTTTACAAGCGCAGTCCTCCACAATGAATAAGAGCCCTGTAACCAAAGAAGCAGAAACTGGATTTTAATGTATGTTACAGAAATCTGCCAATGTTAGCTGGGTGACAAATGGCTTTCTGCCTTTGTTAGCTGTACTTTCTGCATTATATGAGAAAATCCCAGTGGTCATCAGGACCAACTGTAATGATCTGTTTGAATGTACTTCCCTGACGAAATACCCCATCTAACTGTTTTCTAGTTGTTAAAGTATCTAAAGGTAGGAGACCAGGACAGAATAGAGTGTCCATTGGTGATTCATCTTCCAGAGCTCCAACGTTCTCACTTCCTGAGCTAGTTCGGGGCAATCTGGAGACTTCAACATAGCCACTGAGATTCAGGAGAGACTCAGAATTGTGTGTCTTCTACATGAATCTTTTGTTCCATTTGATGTTTGATCCTGTTTATACAGCAAAGCCTTCTCTGGCCAGATGATATTGTTGTCATAATGAAAGAATACCTTATACCAGGGGTGTCAAACTTGCACCGTCACAGCGGCGTCACGTGACATATAGATTAATGGCAATTCCTGCAGTCTGAAACAGCTGATGTTTGAAGCCTGATCCAAAGGACCATCAGCTGCTTGTGTTAATTAGGCTGTGCTGAAGCTGAAACAGGCCTTTTGCTGCTTGCTGCAAGGAGGGAAATTGCTGCTGGGTGGGGCTTCTGCAACATCCGGTGTATAAGACACACCCAAATTTTCACCCACTTTTGGGGGTAGAAGAAATGTGTCTTATACTCCGGAAAGTACGGTATATCCCGAACTTCAGTTATGTTTTTGTATTCATGTAGCTATTGTTTAGTGCAGTGTTTCTCAACCTTGGCAACTTCTGTGGACTTCAACTCCCAGAATTTTCAGCCTCTATGGAATTCTGGGAATTGAAGTCCACTCATCTTAAAATTGCCAATGTTGAGAAACGCTGATCTAGTGGATGGGTGCAAAGCAAATACAATCCAATTAATTTGCACTGGGATTTTTCATTTGTAAAGATGAGCCTCATCTAATTTGGTTTCCAGTTTTTGTGTTGTGACCCCTGCTTCTAGAATTTTCAACCTACAGGCTCAAATTCTGGGAATGGTGTCCTCACTTCAAGGGTAAAGATGGAAGGGAAAAATATGCCATATATGCCAAGTTCTAAATCAAATTTAGCTTCCAGAAAGGAAGCCAGTTACACTCAAGTAATACACAGTAATCCATTCTGTGAAAAATAAAGTCTTGCAGATACAAAATTGAATTTTATAAGAAGTCTCCATAGGTCAAGAGGGAAGACTTGCACAATGAAATCTGTCCGAGAAAACATTTTGGAGGATTTAAAGCTGTCATCACAAGATTGATAAGACAGTTATGTGGTGGAAAGATAAAGACAACTATGAGTGAAAGGGTGCAATAGAAGACAACAAAACAATAGAAGGTACTAACCAATGTCAATTGCAAAAGGACAAATTTCTCAAGGATTATCCAAGAAGGAGATTCAGGCTGCCTGCTTTTTTAAAGATTGCGATTTCATCCAGAATCAGTGCATTTATGAATACACAATTTACTGCCATTTCCTAAGAAATGCTATTGATTTTCTAAGAAAGTGGTTCCCAAATAATGTTGGATTTGAATTGCCAGCTTTTCTTTATTAGACATGCCAGTCTCAGCTGTCAACAGGCAATTAACAATTTTTACAAGGAAAAATCATTAATAAATAAATGAGGAGATCTTCCCTTGCCTATAATTTTATATTTTTATCTGCTTAAATTGGAACAATATTAAGAGATACTGCTGGGAACTCAAAAGTTCTGAAAGCTGATCTGATGAAATTGCAATAATAAGTGATTTTTCCCCTCCCCTACTTCCGCTCCTAATACTTTTGCAGGTTGTCTGCAAGGATTCAAATGAAATCAATCTTACTGATGTAGTTCAACTTTTACATAAGTATAATTCATTGAAAATGAGGCTTTTAATTTCATAGCACTGGTATGATTTCCTTTTCCTTTTTTGGCTTTTATATTACGTGAAATGAGTTATTGTCCCTTGCAAATTAGGTCTCTCCCTAAACCTGATCACCAAATAATTTAGGAATAGCTGTAATACTATTTATGTTCAAGTACCACATAGAGACATGAAGCTGTACTTCATAGGTCCTGTATATAGACCATCCAACCCTCTATCCTAAGCAGAAAGATCTGTAGAGAGTTTGTAGAATTGTGATCCGTTCATTTTCTTTCTATATGGGTAAATTTGACTGGCATGATGGCCTAGTGGTGAAAACGCTCGCCTCGCACACGGAAGGCTGAGAATTCAATCCTAGGTAGCAAATTGTTCTCTCTCAGGGCACAAAGAAAAAAAATATCTGCTGCGAACTCCCTGAAGGCATCAGGAAGGGCATTCAACCAGTAAATCCTTAGCTCTATTCAATTATCTCCACTCTACCCTGAATTAAAGAATAATAGGGTTGAAAAAAAAGAAAAAAGGGTAAATTTTATAAGAGACGGAGATAGCTGGAAATGTAAGGCAGCAAAGGCAAGCCACGGCTCCTTCAGCCCCACTAAAGCAACCTGCCTGAGTCATTCAAAATCTCTGTTTCTAAACACACAGTTTTCTCTGATCGTCCCATGGCAGCATTTTATCATCTACACTGCGTGCAGCCCCCAACCGCAGAAAGATTTCTTGCCCCTAAATTAAATTAAAGCCATAATGTAAGCTGTAATCTATGTCTTTTACATCACCAATGTAAGGTGTACTATATTAGGAGGCACCTCTGGGAGTCATACATCCCAAATGAATGAATGAAATGAAAATGCAGATGACGGAGAAGAAGAAAAATACACAGTCCACCTGAATGGCTTAAATATCTAATCAAATTCTTAGGCAATTAGGTAGCAAGAAAATTTCAGGAGGCTGTGTAAAGAGATTCCTGAGCATACATACAACAGATGCTGTTTTTCTCCGTTTGCTCACTCAACTTGCCAGACTTAGATGTTACTAAAGTTCTCAGAAACTGCCATCCCAAAAGACATAAACATTTGTTGACAGCAAATTTCTAAGAGTCACGAACAAACTCTTAAGATGTTGTTGCCTCTTTCAAGTTCATAAAACATCTTTGTAGAAAGGTACGTATTTGTAGTGGATAAAGCCTATTGGCATTTTGTTTGTCACCAAGCAGAATTTTTGAGTTTGTAAGCTATTGTTTCTTCAAAATATTATACTTTTAAAAATACATTAAACTCCTCTTGGACCATTTTAACATACTGCCAAGAAGAGATGACAAGTCTATCCATCAATGTAACTTTGTGCATTTCACTGTGTATAATAATTTGACAACCATTTAAAAGAACATTATTGATTTTCTTTAAGTCAGCTTTCATTTCTGCATGTGGGATATTCTGCAGGGGTATATGTTTAGAGAAAATTCAAATATTAAGCAAGCATCCTGGAAAAAAAATGTAACGGATAAAAAAAATGTATAATGGATATAAAACGCTGAAAGGGAAAATTATGATGTACAACAGATCAGTATTTCTCAGCTTTCTTTGAAACTGATGTTTATGGAGTTTTTCAGTCACCCAGGTCATGAACTGACTCAGAACTGAAGAAGCTTCTTGGATGAGAAGCAAAACGTCTTCAAGGAAAAACAAAGTCTAGTTGCCTTTTGAAAAAGCAGCTTTGGGACTTTGAAACTGATCTTATGCATTTTCTGAATGTGTATGACAGTCGAATGCTGGGGATGGAAGCCCACAATTTAGACTGTAGCTAAGAAGAAATTGGTAGAACAGATTAATTAAGTGATTCAGCAGGATAAAAAAACAGGGTCATAGGGAGACAAACAAGGTGAGAAAATATAGCAATAACCATAGGTCTTGTATTTATTTATTTATTTTATGTACTTATTGGATTTATATTGCCGCCTCTTCACCCATGGCGACTCAAGGTGGCTTGCAAAAGTATAAACCCACATTAAAACAGTAAAACTCATAAAAAATCGAATAGATTAATATAATAAAATTACCCCCCATCTCCCACTCCAGCGACAGCAGATCACACGAGCCATATGATGGGCTCCATCCCACTCTGGGTTCCCCAGGCCTGCTGGCAGAACCAGGTTTCAGCGCCTTCCAGAAGAGAATTAGAGTGGGGGCCAGTCTAATCTCTGGGGGGCTGATGTTCTAGAAAGAGGGAGCCACCATGGAGAAGAGTCCCACCAGATGTATCTCCCTCGTGGATGGACCCACAGAATTCCCTGTCTCCCCATTCTGATGGGTCAGGTAGATGTGACCGGCAAGAGACAGTCCCTCAGATAACCTGGTCCCAAGCCATGAAGGGCTTTAAAGGTGACAACCAGCACCTTAAATTGCACCCTACATATATTAGTACAGTATTGTGATAGATATGGAGATATGGAAAAGTTATGTTTAAAATTGACATATGTGATCAGTAAGTCATGTTGCTTATTGCTCATACATTGCATTATATTTGTTAATTCATATCAGACAAGAACTATAATAAAAATTATTCATAATACACTATAAAATTAATCTACAGATTCCATAGCATTCTATTATCTGAAAAACATTCTTTGCAAAACTTTTTTCAATTTATTTCTTAATCCAGGATTTTAAAAGCATGTCAGGTTAAGCTCAAACAGCAATTTAAAAAAGGAAAACTTACACTTTTGTATTCTTTTCAAAAGTAATATTAATATATGCTGTTAATAACTGTTTAAAAGATCCCAAATAATCTGTCATTTATATAATTTCAATGTAGTTGTAAATAATACATGGCCCAGAACATGTAAAAATGGAAAGCCTAGTATTTATTCTCTTTCTCCTTCAGAAAAGAAAATTCATTAACCTGTAAACTACAGTTTTACTAATTGTTTATTACTAGCTAGTCATAAGGGAAACCTCAGGCATGTTGAAAGAGTAGTCCTGGTTCAGACAGATCCCTAAATAATCCAGAATTATCTTCCCACTATGATTAAATATTAATGGGAAATATTGAAGCAAGTCAAAAATGCAGTAGTAGAACTGGGTATGAATGTTGTGTATGTGTGTGTGTTGAGAGACAGAGACAGAGGCAGAGAGACAGAGACAGACACATAGAGAGACAGAGACATACAGAGAAAACACAGTATGATAAATAAATTGAGCATTTACGCATCCTTAACATTTTTGCCAAGACCAAAATCCCTGAAAAAAGCACAAATAACAGACTGATAGGGCTGCAGTCTGGATAAAACAAAGGATAGGCTTGCAGTATTTCTTTCCTGTACAAATTGAATTTCCTCTACATAAGATTCTGCAGGGAAACATTTTTTCCATACTGCATCAGCTAATCAGCTGTTTTCAGAATGTCTGATAAATTCTAATATAAACATTGACAAACATTTGAAATTTTGTACTTTCCAAGATTTTTTTTGGGTTAAAAATAAAATGAGATTCATTTAGGGATCTCTTCTAAATTCAAAGATGCAGCAAATGAAGGATTTGTGTTGCTCTACAATGTTTCTAGTCAAAACAATGTGGATCAATAAGTAGAAAAATAACTATCAGGGGAAAGTTATATCTTAGGTACATTTATTTGGCTTTCTGTTAAAATGTTATGACAGTTTAATAGTTGGTGTCAATATTTCTAAATTTCTCTAACTTTATCTCTTTGAAGAGAGAAAAGCAAGAGACAACTGTACCCAGGATGCTTCTACTGTTACCTGTAATCAGCAAGTTAAAGGTTCAGGACTCTGGTGTAAAAGGTTCCCCACCTAAAATCTGGGAAGGATGTTTTTTGTTGTTATAAATGGGCTTCAAGCCAATTAAAGTAGGGGCATTAGATTCCTAAGAGATGCAGGTCTTAGATAATTATATGCTAGTCTATGTTAGATTAATTAGATTAGGAGATTAACTAGGAGAGTAACTGCAAAACACAAGCCTTTTCAGCCACTTGGTGATTTTTGAAATGAGTCAGTATTGACTATAATATGTTGATACAGTTTTAAGAGGGACAGGGCTTTTTTTCTCCCAATAAAAGGTGCCGGAACGCACCCCCCGTCGGCGCGCTAAATATCCCGGAAGTGATAGCGCGCAATTGGTGGAGACGGAACACGTGACACGGACTTCAAAAAGGATCCGGAATGCCATTCCCCCGAGTTCCGGGAGACGAAAAGCCCTGAAGAGGGATGATTGAATCTATAATTTGCCCTTTTATAACTATCTGGTTTTGTACAAAAATCATATAGGACAGGTAGAGATTCCAATGGATAGAAAGATTGCCACCAGCTGCCTTCCATAGAAGACCAGTATATTGCACAGGTCAGAAGGAGGGCTGAGAAGATGTTTGCAGACCCCTCTCATCCTGGACATAAATTGTTTTTCCCCTCAAGATGGCACTATAGGCCATTACATGCCAAAATAACTAGAGGGACAGTTTTTTCCTTCATGCCATCACTCCGCTGAGCAAAATTTTCACAGTGTTGTCTAATGCCTGTGTAGAATGGTGTAGTATTATTTATCATTATTATTTTCTTTACTACCTCCCCTCTTATTGGTATTATTATGATAATGATGATAAATATCATTATTCTGTTGCTTTACTTTACACTGAGGATTTCTGCACCAGAGATAAATTCCTTTTGTGTCTAAATACACTTGACCAAATAAAGCATTCAATTCAATTCAGTATTCAGTATTTTTATGTGTGAGAGACAGTGAATAAGAGAATCAATTCTTCCCAGCTGGAATTTTATCTATTTAATAAATTAAACCAAGTACTGTATGAAGTGTGTGTGTCTGTGTGTGTGTGTGTGTGTGTGTGAGAGAGACAGAGAGAGAGAGAGACAGAGACAGAGACAGAGAGACAGAGAGACAGAGAGACAGAGAGACAGAGAGACAGAGAGAATCCTAGGTCGAATTTACAATTATTTTTGGGGCTCTCACTTCAATTTATAGCACCTCCACAGCACTCTCGTTGTCACTTTCATCAGTTACCTTCAACGAGACTTCTCGTACAACAGCTGAAATGGGAATGGAGGAAGCTGGTCTCTGTGAGCTTAATACAACATTGAATGTGAGGTGCTGACTACAGACGTATTCATTAGGCTGAATTATTCTGCTTTCTGAAGCGCTCACATCCCTCCAAAAATAACTTCAGATGGCCAATTATATACAGGAGGAAACATCTCCCTGCCAGAAGGCAAATCATAAAGGCGGGCTGAGATTTTTATTTTTTTCCCCATTTTTCGCTTGATGAGCAATCATTCTCTCTTCTGAACCTGGGAAGAAAGGCCAGGAAACACTTCAGAGCAATTTTTGAGTATATTTATTTGGCGAGTTTGCTTTGGGTCCTCTTCCTGCAGCCTCAAGAACAATCAGATATGTTAAAATGTCTGTTAATACCACTCTGTAAAGCCTTAGTAAGACCACACCTAGAGTACTGCATCCAGTTTTGGTCCCCACACTATAAAAAAGATGTTGAGACTCTGGAAAGAGTGCAGAGAAGAGCAACCAGGATGATTGTGGGACTGGAGGCTGAAACACATGATGAACGGTGGTCCTGGCTAGTCTGGAGAAGAGAAGGAGGAGAGACAGGAGAGCAGTCTTCCAGTATTTGAGGGGCTGCCACAGAGAGGAGTGAGTCAAGCTATTATCTAAGGCACCCAAAGGCCAGACAAAGCATAATGGATGGAAACGGACTAAAGAGAGATTTAACCTGGAAATAAGGAGAAATTTTCTGACAGTGAGAGCAATCAATCCATGGAACAGAAGTTGCCTTCAGAAGTTGTGGGAGGGTCATCACTTGAGACTTTCAAGAAGAGATTGGACTGCCATTTTTCAGAAATGGTGTAGGGTCTCCTGCTTGGGAGGGGTTTGGACTAGATGACCTACAAGGTCCCTTCCAACTCTGATTATCTGTTATCTGACTTGTGGCCCACAGGCCATGGAATTCCCAGGTCTGATATAGAATCATAAGATTGGAAGGGACCTCAGAGATCTTCTAGTCCAACCCCCTACTCGAGGCAGGAGACGTACATTAGCCCAATCAAATGGCTATCCAGTCTATTTTTGACAACCTCCAATGATGGAGCACCCACAAGTCCAGGAGGCAAGCTACTCCACTGATTAATTGTTCTCACTATTAGGAAATTTCTCCTTCTTCTGGATTTGATCTCACCTTAATGATGTTCCACCTGTTATTTCTTGTTCTGCAGGTCAGGACAAAGTACTCTATGTGGCTGGTTTAGAGCACATTAAATTAAAATACAGTTGACTAGCTTCTGTCTATATATGTTGTGTGATGTGTTCTCTCTGCTATTCTAACAAGACTAGCTGGGCCTATTCAGCAAATTATAATTTAGTTAGCCATGGAATTATGTATTGTGAAATATTTTAATAAAATAACAGAGTTGTAAGAGACCTTGAAGGTCTCCCAGTCCAACAGTCACTTATTTGAAATGATATAGGATTTCCTGCTTGAACAGGGAGCTGGACTAGAAGACTCCCAAATCCCTTTCAGATTCTATTCCTGTTCCTGTTCCTGTTCCTGTCCCTGTTCCTATTCCTGTTCCTATTCTATCCCTCTATTTCTATTCCCATTCCATTCCACTCCTATATTTCTATTCCCATTCCATTCCATTCCTATTCATTTCTATTCTATTCTGTTCCCTTTCCATTCCATTCCATTCCTATTCCTCTATTTCTATTCCTAATTGATTCCTATTCTATTCCATTCCATTCCTATTCCTTACTCTATTCTAATTCTATTCTATTTTATTCCATTCTTATTCCCCTATTTCTATTCCTAGTCCCATTCCATTCTATTCCTATTCCTATTCCTATTCCTATTCCTATTCCTATTCCTATTCCTATTCCTATTCCTATTCCTATTCCATTCCATTCCATTCCATTCCATTCCATTCCATTCTACTCTACTCTACTCTACTCCATGCTCAGCTTTACATGGGCAAAATAGTTATAAGTTCCTTTGTCTTTCATGAGTAACATAAAATGAGATGCCCAGGTTGAAAAGTCTCATTATAAGAAATCCATGTTACTTAATACATTTTCTATTCCTCCTTCCTTTAAGGAACTTCCATACATTTTATCTTAACAAACTTCCTCAATGGTTGCTTGGACAGTCATATATTATGCTAAAACACGAGGTCTTTGATTACAGTTGTTGATGAAGCCAAAACACAAAGAATGGGATCACATATTTCACTAAGCCAAGCCTACTGTACTGCATTATGGTTTAGCACGATATGTGAACCTAGTTACCCAGGGTAACAGAGTGAGTTTTGTGGAGTTTTGAGCTACAATTAAAGAATTGGCAGGAGCACCAGCATTGGCAGTGAGAACTACAGATTCAAGCAGTTTTGGTTCTGGTCTTTCTTCTACTCTAACCATTGTTATGTAGCATGATCCAGACTTCAGAAGCCTGCAGTATATAATGGCCCTGCTGTATGGTATGATTGAAGTTACTATCAAAGTTGACAAAGCATTCTGAAGGTCATCACAGTCCGGAATTTATCATAAAACTATGCATATTCTGGTGTTTAAATTCCAAGCAGTGTTTAGTAAAGTTTTCAGCTAAAAAGTCCCATATTTGCCGGAGAAGGAAGACCACCCTGAATTTCAATAACAGCTTGCAATAAAATCTTGGCTTTTAAACAATGCCTTGGCTGTTCTTTAGCTTTATGGATGTTATTTTTTTAAAGCTAAAATGAATACTTCCACTGTCTTTAAATCATAACGTGTGCACACACTGTTTTATTTCTTTGCAATGGAGTTTTTAAAAATCTGAAATATGTTGAATGGAAGAGAGTCAAGGTCACAGAAGTGCACTTAAAATGAACCAAAGCTGAGAAAATTAATATATTATTAGTCCGGTTTGTGATTTCTGCTGTGAAATTATGCCTGGATTGCTAGTTTCTGTCCGTTGTACATTTCTGTGTTTTTTCTAAATATAATTCAAGTGGAGTGAAGATGGATGGTGGGGCCTCATGAATGGAACACACAATCACTAGGACACAACTGTATGTCCTGCCTCCATCTCTCATTCTGTGAAAACTAGAAAAAAAATTATCCCCATTCTAGGCTTAATGAGATTGCTGTAATCATATCTAAAGAAAGAAAGATTAGATAGGGGCCACCTCTAGCCAAGTCTTATATTGTTGCAGATCCTTTTTTATGGGCTACTTTATACTCAGCTAGACATGAACTTGGCTAGGAGAAAAGATGGATTGATTGGACTGATTAATTTTGTGTCATCATTGTTATTGACAAATAGATTTTCTCCATGATTAAATTAATGACATAGGGATTAATCAGAACTCCCACTCTTTTTGGGTGGAGGATGACTCCCTCTCAGATGGAGTCTCTAATAGTTGGAACAAGACACAGGCCACAGCTGGTACTTTCTTAATGGGTTCTAGGTCCCATATGGAGGACTTCTAAGTAGGCAGAAAATGGTCGCACTTGTGCAGCAATTCTCCTTTCCCTGATTTCACCCATTCAGCCTGTTGTCTGACAGCATTTGCCTTTTCTTCATCACAGAAGTTCTCTCCATCAACATAGGGCACTGATAAAATAACATCCTCACGATCGACTGAAACCTGCTTCCATTTAGTTTAAGACATTATAATATTCCATATCTTGCCTTGAGAGACAACAACCATTCACTTTATTGCCATGCCATCCAACCCCTACTCAAGTAGCTTTCAATAAGCATATCGGCATTTGCGAAATACTGTGTTGAAGTTAATATGCCATGTCTACAGCATGCTTACAATTGATCAAGAAAGTTTCACAAACAAAAAAATGAAAATGCTCTAGGAATCGATAGTTTGCTCCCCTGCACTCCACAGTATGAACTGACACACACACATGCCATTCATGTACCAAGCAAGAAAACAGATTTTAATTTGCCCTTGTAAAAGTAAGGGCACCTAGACCTCAGCTTGAATCCTGATGATTTCCTGACACAACCATGTAGTTGTGGGAAAGTTGCAAAATAGTTTGTCACTGTCTTCTTCTGAGATTTTTAAAATTCCCTGTCTAGTCTACAGACTTGGGAATTTCCTGTGGGCTCCCATCAATTACTAACTTAGTTTTCTGGGATCAGTCAAATCAGCTAATTTTTTTTTAGACCACCTGTTTCAAACTAACACATAGCTGTTTTCTCTAAAATCCAAAGGTTTTATATGACTAGGTCCTCCTTTCCATAACTGCAGATGTGGAAGCCACAGAAATAAATGCTCTCTTCTTCAGTTAAAAACAAAACCAAACCTCTCCATAGGAAAGTAACTATTAGGGGCAGAGCCAACCAAACCCATGGCTAGTCTTAATTCGATCTATGATTCATCAGAAAAAAACAGAGTTTTGAATCCCATATGGATAATTCATTATATTTTGACCCCAATAATAAATCATCTGCATCTCTTCAGGGAAAATTATGTATACCAAACCCTGAATATATAAGCCAAGCTCCTTGAAAGTGGTGGTAACTAATTAGCCAATAGGGATGAACCCAATCTCTAATAGAGGCTGAAATTAAAAAAAAAAGTCTACAGAAAGGTTTCAGATCAGCCTGTTCAAATTTAGTGCTGTGCAGATGAATCTTGGTACTATGATCCCTATGCTTGTGGATGTCACCAGGTCGAAGAATGGCCTCCTGGACCAGAATTTATTGGGAAGGTCCTAGAAGCTGATATGTCCTCAATGCAGGGATTAATAATCTTTCTATATACTGGGTAACCGAAAATAAAATGATCCCAATCTCAGAACATTAGCAAAATTGCATGAGATGTCGCTAATTTTTATCAAAATGCTGAAACCTGACAAGAATATATATATTTTTTTAAAAATTATTTCAAGGGTCCACCGAGACATCAAGAGGGTGACAGGTCCCAGGTTGCAAATAACTGCATTAAGGATTACAAAATTAACTCACATTCCTTCAGTACAGTACAGACCCATCTCAGATTTCAAGTGAAAGAACCAATTCATAGCTCATGAAACCAATTGGTCCCTAGATATTCATCTAGCATTACGCAAGATATTTCTTCTCGTTTTGCCATTTTAATCTGGTTTTCCCTCACCCCGTTCCCACCTTTGCCATGTTTATTTCCACAAGATAATAGCTCTGCTGTGTTCTGAATGACAGTTTGAGCAATTAGAGCCAGTCCACTTTGCCATGAATAAATTGCCAATTGCCTGGTTGCGCCTAAAGGTTTGTTTTTCCAGAGACTAATTAATAGGGCTAATTCGATGGTGCACTGAAAACAGTTCAGCCCTTTGTGCTCTGACATGAACGGCCTGTAATTCAGTCCCAGAAGTGTGCAAAATTCTAAAGCTAATTAAGTTTGTCAGTCTAAGTTCCTTACATATATGCAAATATAAATCATCACGCTCCAAATAGTTATATGTAAATATACTGTGCCAGCCACTTAATCAGCATATTATGGCATATATATATATATATGTAGGTTTTGGCATATTCGGGTCTTGTCCCGTGTAAACTTGAGGGTGTCTTGGCGACGCTTCGACGAGGTCTCACTCGACATTTTCAGGCTGGAGCTTCCGGCTTCGTGCCTTGCTCGCAAAGCACGAGGCCGGAGGCTCCAGCCTGAAGATGA
>JAOYMU010000283.1:18251649-18267251 GCA_025802295.1 Psammodynastes pulverulentus
TTCCAAGTGCATCCACCTTTTCAAAAATATTTCCTACCTCTAATTTGTGTGCTTAGATAGTTTTAACACAAAATAATTTCAATAAAATTAGGAGAACTGTACAACCACACTGTCGGTTAATTCTAATATTTTAGTATCTTTGCTTTGAAATCCTTTGGAATTGGCACTAAATTCCTGTAATTTTGGAGTCTCAAATTAAAGGGGGGGAAATTATGTTCTTTGTAATGAAGCTGGCATAGCTTAAATGAAGGAAGGACTCTCAGCCTAGTTAGATTTGAGTTGGCCTATTTTTTTTTCAACAAAGGGTTACCGCACTTTGATTCTGTAAACTACCTTAATAATGTTACTGTACTGAAACTCTGAACTGCTTACTGGGATATGCATGACCTAAAGTAAGTCAGAAGTCTCCATTGCCCAGGCCTATCAACCACATAGTGCCTATTTAAAAAGAGGCTTACATTCATTCACGTAATCCAGTAAACCCAAGCGGTACCTTTATGGGAGTTGAAACCTTTAATTGCAATTTTAGAATTACATCCATGAATCATGTCTTGTTTTCTCCAATTTGATTCAACTGATCTCACAATACCGTCTATAATACATATATATTCTTAAATTGAATTCCTCATGAAGCCTACTACCCTATTATCTTTTTCTTACTTGTAAACTGTACTCCTTCTAAATGCCTATGGAGATTCTCAGTCATCCAGGTTATGATTATCCCAAAGGTGCTTTTCATAAGACAACTGGGCTTTCAGAAAAGAAGAAGCTTCTTTGGATGAGAAGAAAAACTTCTTCAAAGACAAAACAAGGAAGTCCAATTGCCTTTCGAAAAAGCACCTTTGGTTGTATCCCTTCTAGTCATCCTCATCACTTTTGTTTCCTCTAGCCATTCACACCACTGCCAATTAACAGGGCTCTGGAAATCTGTCCTAAACTGAGGTCTGCAAGAACTAAACTCAAAGTCTTTAATAAAACTTAAATTCTGCAGCTCATTAAATCAGCATTAGATCACTGTGCATAACATACTTATGGTTTCATACATTATTCTTTAGAAAAACTTTATGGTTCCTATAACTTACATAAATGCACAAGTGGTGAAAGGAAACTTGTTAAAGGTTCTTGACACTTCAAACAATTTATTTTTAATTGCAGACATACAGATTTCCAGAGTCCCTGCTAATGGGAAAATAATATGGTTTTTGTCTCTCAACTCATCATTTTTACTACATTACTATTTCTTGCCAACTGAAGTTCTATAAAAAAATGAAATATTTCCCACTTAAATTGCTAAATGCTTTTCAAAAGAAAATGATTATAACCAGCATTTCCAATAATTGGCTGGGCAAGGATGCCCACAAAGCTTTTAGCCCAGTCCTTTTTGCATGTATTTTTGAATTAGGATCTCCTTTGGTTGAAATTCAAGAAATTTCATTAACTTAGATGAAGTTTAATTCATCAGTATGGATATTGATAAATCCATTTGCCAATAATTTATTATATTTAACTGTTGATTATTTTTTACTCTTAAAGTTATAGCTTTTCCACTAGTTAGTTACCTTTTCTAACAAAAATGAAAAGTACCTTTTCCCAGTTTACATTTTATCTAGCTTCAGCTTATAGCACTGGAAGATTTCATTTTTTTCCCATCTGCCAGAGAGTTTTCTTCATATATTACCATAATTTCTTTGGACACTAGGTAGTATTTTAATTGCATGAACTCCAAGTTTGAATAATAAGCATGAGGTGGTATTTTCGAAGGGCTTCTCCTTATAACAATGTTGTCACTGTCAGCTAATTGACAATTGGGCCAACTCCATCATAAAGGTACCCAAGACCCTTTCTCTCCAGTCCTACTTTTTCCCCATCTGCTAATTAAGTTTGTTACAAATCTCCAGAGCCTTCTTGTAGACCTGAGTGACATCATCCATGTCTGTAAGGAGAGAAAAACTATCACTTGTCTGATTTCGGTAACGCTTCAGGTACTGCGGTCGTGAGCGGTTTTTTTGAAGTCCTTGGAAATCTTGGATCTGGAGGAAATTTTCAGCAGACACACAGCTTCTTATTTTAAGTTTGTTCTCTTGCAGGTCCACCAAGTCAAAAGAGTCATTGGAAAGAATGCTGTCATCACTAATCACACTAGAAGGGCGACTGTAACTTCGAGATAATCCATCTACAGCCAAACCTGCTTCCTCCATGCCTTTCGTGACTGGTCTATCAGAGTGGATCAAAGCTGAATGTGCAGTAGTGGTGGAATACTTGCTACTGTGTTTTAAAATACCCTTCCGTCTGTAGGAATGACTGTAAGACTCTATTCTTAACGTTTCAATGATATTTGGGGATGTGTCACTGTTTCCTGCCTCCTCGTTATGATCCAGGAGTTCTGAAGATTCACTCCGTTCGGGAGATGAGTAGTATCCAGATTCTCTTTGCTGAGTCTTCTTGAGGATTCCCTTTTTTGGCATTAAAGAAGACTGCTTAGTGCTGTATTTACCCGTTATATCCCCTTCCAAAACACTCTTAATTGGTATACCTGTTCTACATAATTCTTGTTCTTTTTTAAAAGGGGAGGGCAATACTGGATTGACTACTCCTTCTATGAATCCTGCACTGTGAGACCGATGTTCACTGTTGCTCCTCTTCTTCAAAATACCTTTTGGCCTCTTGGAATTTAATTTGCAGGAGATGTCAACTCCTTCTTGGATAGACTGTGCAATGTCATTTTCCTTCTTTGATTTTTTGAGGGATCTCTGTCTCTCTAAATGGACTTCGGATCCTTTTGGTTTAGAAAGGCACTTCATTTTGGTCTCAGTCTCTGGCTGGAGGCCACTGGAACGATGATGCCAGTCTATGAATCTAGATAGCAGAGGGGACTCAGAGTCTTGCAAGGCATCACAATCACAAACAGTACTCTTATAGCCCCAGTTAACCCACCAGTGGTTGGCAATGTCTTCAATGGTTGCTCTGCGCTCAGGATTCACCATCAGCATCCACCTGATCAGGCCACGAGCATCTATTAACAAATAATATGCATTAAAGATATTTGAGCTTAAGATTTTACATTAATACAGAATCTAACATATAATGGAATAATTGCAAATGGCACTAAAATTATGCAGGATTTTGGCCTGGAAGAAAGGGTTTAGGTAGGTAGGTAGATTGACTGATAGATTTCCTAGGGGTAGATTACTGGTACAAACTGACACTAAATTACTTTTCCATATCATGGAAATAGGATATACATAATACTTAATCATACCGGTCTGTTTTTTTCCCAAGGTTGATGAATTAATATAGTAAAGGGAAGCACATATGAAGAAACAGAGATTCAGAAAACCTATCAATTTTGCATATAGATTGTAGGATAAAGGCAAATGATAATCCATTTCTCGATATATAACGATAGGAATATTTATTATGTAAATATCTGTCAGTGGTTTTAAGTGTTATAAGACTTTCCTGAACAACTATACAAATCTTGAATTTAGTCTGCTTTTTAAAGGAAATCTGCACTCTGGAAGCTAATATGTGAGATTTATCTTTCAGTAAAATTAGAGTTTGTAATAGAATATATAAAAATCAAAACATATATATTTGGAGACTGACTCCATATAAGGAATGTACATTTGTGTGTGTGTCAGAGAAAGCCTATGGATTATTTCGAATAGTTAAATGCACATAATTTGGAATACAACTAGTCCAATTATTCTAACTTCTACCATCAGATTTACCACTGCCATGAGAATAACGTTAAAATATTTGGTAGACCCTTGGGGGTTCCCATGTCAAACCAAATGATGCCTTTAATTTTTCAGCCTAGTTTTTTAATTGCTGTTATCAACCTCGTTCTGTATTTTTAATAAACTGAAAAACTTGTTGATGGTCAACATAGGACTAAGTTCTTAAGCCAATGATTTGCTCTCCAAAGTCTGTTATTTTTTTGTATTCACACACACATGCACACGTATACACACATACACATAATTCTAATGGCTGAAATGAATTTCTATCAAGTAACATTTTGTAGCTTCCTTATAAAGACTAAGAGACTTTTGACTATCACCTAGCTAGCTAAAACAAATCTGAAACAAATTTACTGTCACTCAGATTTGCTATAGCACATGAGAGAAAAAAGCAGATATGTCTTGGTCAGTGTTTGGGACACAGGTCATTTTATGTGGCCCGTGAGAGCTGCAAAGTTCCGATTGTCTTTAGGACATTTGGTTACATTTATATTGTCTTACAGTTACACATGGCCCTTTGAGGGCAACCATTACACTGACGTGGCCCTCGGTGAAAATGAGTTTTTAGGACATTAAACATTATGATCAGCAGCAACATTTCAGCCTGTCAATAGAAGTCCATGGCAATAAATCACCTGGCAATCAACATTTTAAGAGGGAAGCTGTAATACAGTTCAATCTGTCTTCAAACTGTCTATTATAGGAGTTCTGCATTACAGAAATAAAGGACTGAGGATGAGAACCAAATCCTCCTGATCCCAGGGTCTGGGGAAAAGATGGGTTATGTATTGCCATGGTTTTGGTGCCTTACTTCCTTGAAGAATACTTCTATGTCTAGTAGTAGCTTCCAGCTCTGCCTAACTAATGGTACTTGTAACCCTCTAGAATCCACCGTTTTCCTTGTACTATTCCAAGGTGCTTGTTTCTTTCTGCTGAGAAAAACTGTGGACATATACAGTGTCATATTTTAAAGTATAGACTTGAAAATAATGTATGGCTTCTCCTTGCCCCTTTAGGGCATGATAATACTTTCCAGCTATCATACATCAGAAATACGTTGCTTTAAACAGATCTTCCTCAAACTTCTCACAATACCCTTTTGAAAATCAAAAGCAGCCAGATAGCTTTTGATGCAAATTGAGAATCCTTAGTTTGTACTGAAGTATTTTTGTTTTATCCATCCAACTCTTCCACATACCAAACATCAGAAAAGATGTAAAACAAGCATTAGAAATCCCTTTTATATCAATGCACTATGACACATCTTTTGATACCTGAGGGCTGTGTTGGCTCACGATATTCTCCACTACTGATCTGCCTGATCAGATTTTTGTGATCAAAGCCATCAAAGGGCATTGTTCCATAAACCAGAGTATAAAGTAAAACACCAAGAGCCCAGCTGTCAACCTAAACCAGAAAGATAAGAAACATGAGGAAGAAAATATGGTGAATCCTGAAGACGCTGAAATTACTAAAGAAACAAAACATCCATCTACCATTATTAAAAAAGATACAAGTATTCTGTAGAAAATCCATCAATGAACAATGAAAACAAGACTTTAAAGCATTTTGTATGCAAAGATTATTATTTTTTGGATTATCAAAAAAACCATTTAACCAAATTCCAGACACAGAGAATATTTACACAAACCAGCTATATAAAATGAATTAAGCAATACATAAATTTATATTTTTCATTCCATTTTTTTCTGAATTCTGTTTACCTCTGGTCCTCGATAAGGCCTTCCATTAACAATTTCAGGAGATGCATATAGTGGACTTCCACAGAAAGTCTGGAGAAATTTATCCTTCTGATAAAGATTTGAAAGACCAAAGTCTGCAATCTGTAAAGACAAATTTAGAAGCAGTTGGCTGATGAATAACATGTAACATTAATAAAAGCCTTTTTTCCATTCTGTTCCTTTCTTAGTTTCAGAATAGTGGCATGAGGAGTTTATTACAGCTGTTATATTTTTTTTAATTCTGGTTTTCAATTACTATATATATTATATTTCAGTTATATAAAGCATGTGTTATTGTGTTAGTAAAACATCAAAGTCAAAATGCATGTTCTCTTATTTGTCTTTCATGGACAACATAAATGTACATGTATATTGTGAATAAAATAAACATTAGAACCATACAGCACATATTTGTTATGCTAAAAATATTTTTATTGAAAAAAAAAATATGCTTGCATAGACATCGTACTGCTAATTGAATGAGGCTGCAAAATATTCTTGAACAGTATTCTGAAAAATTGGAAAATAAAAACTTAGAATGAAAATGAATTTCTAATATTTTGTTCCAGCCTGTTAGCTGCCAGCAGAGATAGCTACAGAGTCAGACGAGGAGGAGGTTGAGGGAGAGCCTGGGCCAGTTTCGGAGCCTTTGGAAGGCTCTGAAAAGGAAACCGCATTAGAGGCAGAGGCGGGGCCTTCCGTCCTCCCTCAGGTGGAGAGGCAGTTGTCTTTGAGGCCTGAGCTGAGTGAGGGGGAGGAACAGATGGGGCCCATCCCAGATGCATGTCAGTGCAGAGTGGAAAGGAGAGGAGAGCAAAGGAAAGCAATAAGCCGGCTCTCAGGGAGAGGCAGACACAGACGATAGCCAGCCCCTCCCTGGCTGGGAAATAAATAGGAGAGGTTTGGGAGTGTCCGGTTGTCACAGATAACCATTCGTTTCTAGTATATAGCAAGCAATTCGGATTTCTTGGATAGACCCAGATTTGTTGGGACCAATTACATTTGATTTTTTGTTTATTCCTGTGAATAAAAGACTGTTACTGCCCTGTTATAAAAAGTGGTTGTTTTACTCATGAGTAAACATCTTATCACTACTTTGCTGGGTCAAAACATATTTGGGGTCTTTCTTGGAGCGATGCAATTTGTAAATCTAGTTGATCCAAATATGTGCTTAGAAATGAGAAAGAATGAGAAGATTCCCAAAATTATAACTAAATACATTTTGGATGAATGACAAAATAGGATAAAAATGAATGACAAGATAGGATAAAAATCTAATGAATAAGAACATAGAATATACAATAATAGAGTTGGAAGGGACCTTGGAGGTCTTCTAGTCCAACCCCCTGCTTGAGCATGAGACCCTATACCATTTCAGAATAAATAAACTCCAGCTTCTTTGAGTGAAAATCTATTTAATAGCAAATAAGAGGTCACCCAAACAGAGGGAGGATCACATAGGTCACCTCTTGTATTTTGAGATTTTGAGTACAGAGCGAAAGTTAGTGTTTAATCTGTGTCCCTGTAGAGAAGGGATATCAAACTCAAGGTCCACGGGCCAGATCCAGCCCGCGATGTGGTTGGATCCAGCCCACAGAGTCGTCCTGGAAAATGTAAGGGGCCGGCCTGTGTAGCTTCGTCCCGGTCTACTCAGTGCGAAGAGGGAAAATGTCAGCAGTCTGAGTGGCATTAAACTGGCCACACCCACCCAGTTGGCCACGCCAGCCCAGCTCCCCTGTTGCAGCCTTCAATGAAACTGAGTTTGACACCCCTGCTATAGAGGGGAAAAAAATAAAACTAGGGGAAGAGATTCTTTCAATTTCAGAACACCTGTATCTTGCAGGCTAATGAAATATGAACACTTTTTACCTCCTACTGGCAAGGTTTCTACAATCCTCCCCTCTAATTTATCACACTAGATAGGAATATTGCCTTCTTTACAGCATGTAAATTGACAGGGTCATTTGTCCAAGTGGCCTACTGTTTTATTAAATTGTTCTGTGAATTTAACATGCATTCCTAGCAGGAGATGATTATTCAGTATCTACTTCTTGAACAATATAATAGAGAGTATACTAAACCAATGATTGGATGAGGTGGAAAGTCCTACTCTGAAGTAAGAAAACTGCATAGGTGGGCTATAGGACATTTTCCAGGCTGTGCTTTTTGATATTTCATTACAATATAGCCAGTAGCTATATTTATTTATTTTATTTTATTTATTTATTTATTTAATTTGTTTGTCAAACATGTTCAAGATAACAAGTATAGGTATGAACATAAACATGAACAAAGGAAGTAAATACAGATAAATGGGGACAGTAGGACAGGGATGGTTGGCACGCTGATGCCCTTATGCATGCCCCCTTTAAGGACCTCTTAAGAATGGGGTGAGGTCCACGGTAGACAGTTATATTAGTAAATTCATTTCAAAATCAATATCTCAATTCATGTTCCATGGTTTTGGAATTGCATGGAGAAAGAAATCCTAGAAAAAAGGTCCCTGTGTAAAGCCTTCATTGTATGTCTCAAATCCCATTAGAAGCAGCTGGTGTAGAACTTCAGTCTACAAATTTTCAAAGTTCAGTTTGCAGTTAATTTCCTTCAGTTCTTATCAAATCACTCTGAGGAGTTTGCTGGAACTTTATCTTGAGCTCATAATCACAACTCCACGAATCAGTAGATTTCCTTTACTTAGAGAGACTGTAGAGCAGATTTTTCTGACATTCATTGTACAGTTTATTAAGACAATCTGTGCTCTTATTGTCCTACAATCTACAAAATACATGGGTACCGACATGCAAATGGGTGGGTAAAGTTTAGATCTCAAACTGGCTCCAAAGCGTTTTCATTTTTGACCTTCAGGAAAAAGTGTTTCTATTTCAGCCAACTCCTATATTCACAAGTTTATCAGATTTTGTAGTTAAAACTGTCATTTTCCCTCCCCCTCTGTGGAGAACAAAATCATAGTAGCCAAGATTCCTTCAAGTTCTTCTCACTTAAACAGAGCCAAAGAATTCAAATGTTTCCCAAACAGGGAGGGGTTGCTAAAAAACCAGATGCTGTATCCCCTTACCCTCAAGGAAATGATTGTTTCCACTACTTATATTAAATGTGATGAAATTTACTCACTGAATATGATGCTTATATCTTCTCCAATATTTGAGTTTAGGGTATTCTGAATTAACTCAAAATTGGACGGAGCATAAGCTTCACACTCAATGAGTAAATTCCGTTGTATTCGTAGCATAAACGAACATTTTTAAGGGAACAATTTCAGCTTAACTTAAATTGTAATACTGGAGAAAGCACTAGCTTTAAGCTTTATACTCAGTGTGAGTAAATTGCTCAGCAAGTCAAATTTAAACAAATGCTATTAAGAAAACAATTTAGAAAAAGGAAGTCCTAAGCACTGTGAAAATTGAGAAATATAAGATTATAGGTGTAGATGTGTACTGTACTGTACTGTATATATACAGAAATTTCAGAATAGGATTGCATTGTCCTATTGGACAAATTGTCCTATCGGATAATTGATTGCATTGTTCCACTATATAAATGGAATACCGGTAATAGCAAAATTGAATCCAAAATTAAAGGGGTTTTGGTTTCAAGGGGTTTTGCAACTAAAAGAGTACAAAGAGTAACAAAACAACTTTTGGCTTTATATATAATCCTCAACTTTATATATAGTCCTCAACTTACAATCACAATTGGGACCAGAATTCCTGTTGCTAAGCTAAGCAGTTGTTAAGTAGGTTGCACCCAGTTTTGTAATCTTTTTTGCCACAGTTGTTAAAAGAGAATCACTGCAGTTGTTAAGTAAATCTGGCTTAACGATGTAGGTCACTGGGAAAGTTATTTTCCTTACCTAATTCAGGTACTGGGCCATTGGGCAGAAACTGAGCAAAGTTTCATTTTTTTTCCTCTTGAAGTTCACATTAAGAAAAATACATAATGGGAGGGAGAAAGGGAAGAGGCTGTAAGAGAGATGCCACATAACCGAAGGTGACTCCTTGTCTAGCAGACATAACAAATTTGTCCGCTTTCAGACTGGGAGAGAGAGAGAGAGAGAGAGACAATGCGTGTTGGCCAAGACCCATGAAATGTACTTACATCTTTTACAATGGAAAAAGAGACAGAAGCAGAAGGAGGACATCTTACATTTCTTACAAGGAAGTAACAGATACGGTGAGATCCCACAAAGGGTATCTTAGAAGAGGACTGAATTCAATTTCCATGATTAGGAAGAAAGATTGTTGCCAGAAGGGTACTGGTTTTGGCCAAATTATTTTGGGGAATTATGGTTTATATAAAAAAAAAAATACAAACCTCACTCCAAACATCAAGGGGAAAAAATCTAGGCAATAGTGCAAAAACTAGCAAAAACACTGGTCTATTTCTCAGAGCACACTGTCAAAGGCTGCCAATTTTATTATAATATAGTATTATCAGTTATATATCCATGATATAAAAAGCACTTGCTTATATTATGTTAAAATTATACTTTAATAAGGGTTGTATGATTTTTTTCCCCACAAAAGGGTAGCCTTCTAGCCTTATAGACTTCTATGGAAAAAAATATACACCCCAAAGTATCTTAAATCCATCTAAATGCATATAATGTACATTTTTATAGGATCCCAGTCCACGTTGTGGGATTCATAGAGTATAATACTGAAAAAATGTGTTTCATATATATGTACATACTGTATAGCGTGGGAGGAAGGAGAGAAACAGAGAAAACATAGGTAGAAATATAAAAGAAGAGATGAGACAGCAAGAATTACAATGACCTTGAAACAGTGGTTAGCTGTGACAGACACATTCATGTATTGAAAATAAGAAACACCAGACTATGTTTAACTCACAGAAAAGACAGAACTTTTAATGAATTCTAGTTCAATTTTTTCATAAAGAATTTAATTCATAGAACACAATGTTTCATTATGCAATTCTTTGTTTATGCTAACACAAATACAAGAATCAAATACTCGGCACAGCCGTCAACATCAACCTATAACAAGGGTGTCAAACTGGCGGCCTGAGGGCCGGATGCATCACGCACGGGCCACGCCCACCCCAGCTCCACAAAGGGGAAAAACATTGCAATACGTCACGTGACAGCAATTTGACGCAGCGAGTTTGACACCCATGACCTATAAGAAAGCCAAAATGATGATATACATAGTAATATCACAATGTAAAAATCACCATTCTGTGCTAGAGCCCCAAATTCTGATGCAACCACATAGGTTGCTACATTTAGATGATGGCACAGGCACATTTTATAATTTTCCCACCCACTCTCCCCCTCACCCATGTCCTGAAACAGATTCCAATGTTATTTACACCAAATAATTGCTCAGGCAACACTAATATTACTCAAGGGACTTTCATGGGAAGATGCTTACAATTACTTATTGTTCAATGCAATATATACAATCAATATCCATATACACTTTATATTAGATCACATGGAGTCTGGTAGCATCTTTTCAAATTACTACAGTTCATGAAAAGGTATAAGCTTTTATGAACTACAGCTCACTTTACCAGATGCATCTTCTATTCTTCTCCTATGCACTTTATATTGGATAAATTGATCAATCCCTATGGAATATATGCAACCAAACCTGACAACCCAAATAGCAACTGTGGAATCAAATACAATAAATGTGTAATATATGTACTATTACTTGGACTTTTATGAATCGCTAGAGCCCCTGTTGTATGGAAAGAATTATTACTAAGGGTGTTTTTTTTAGATATGGACCAATATCACCTATTAAGTATTACATATATTTGAGGAAAAAGGGATTTGTTTATATTCCAAGTAGCACTAACAGGTTCTCAGATGATATGCCAATTGTAGTTTTTGATTGGGATCTGTTTTATACCACCCTGGTTACAACATCATGTGCTTTTATGCTATACCTCAGGGGTGTCAAACTGGCGGCCCACTGGCCGCATGCATCACATGCAGACCATGCCCACCCCAGCTCTGCGAATTGAGAAAAACGTCACGAAATGTCACGTGACAGCAATGTGACATGGCGAGTTTAACACCCATGCTATACCTTAAGGAACCTGATCCAATATAAGAAAAAAAATCTTTATTATAATATGATATAATTAAGCATACTTAGAATTTTAAACAATGGAATGTGAATTCTGGATGCATGAATAGTTTCCCATAAAAGCATCACGTAGCTTGTATCTTAGCCATCCCTTTTTTCCAAGAAGAATGAAAAGGTCATTCCCATGCTTTTACTAAATTTTTTTGACATAGTTATGACATCACCAAAAACTAATCTGAAAGCTATCATTGTGCCTGGAGTTCTAAGGCCACTTCCTAATGAAGGACATGTGCTCTGCTTGAGTTTATTTTGAAAGTGGATTTGCTTATTTTTCAGATGCAATCAAAGGAATGTTCAGAGGGCGAAATAAGCACTTGAAATTTGTAAGCCAAAAAATTGTGCATGGTCCCGGCAGCCAGCAAAAAACTCATCTGTAAAATACATTATCTTGTGAAGGGATCTACTGATCCTTGTGTTGATTGCTGTTATTGCTTTTTTAAAAGGGAGGAAAACTACTACTTTAGTTTTAAAGTAAAGTCTTAATCCATTTTTAAATCATCACAAAGATAGTCTGTATATTCTATAAACAGATGCTGCAAAGTAGCAACTTTGATAAAAAAAATGTTTAAGGCGATATATATTTAAAGATTATGAAGGACGTTTACCTTGATGTTACAATTGTCATCAAGAAGAATATTTTCCAGTTTTAAATCCCTGTGAACGACACCGTTCTGAAAGAAGAAATAAAGAAAACATGCAGGTGAATATAAAGGAGATTCGAGAGGAAAGGGTTTTTTAATATTGACTGGATTAAAGAAGCAAAGCATCAGGGTGGTCTTTGCACTTACACTTCAGTCATAACACTAGTAACTAGTGACAGGAGATGCATTAGTCACTTGCTGTGTGGTTAGGAGAAGAATGACTGGAATTTGTCCACCCACAAAGCCTGTAAAACAGCAGGGGAACTCTTTTCGGAACTTAATCCCAACCCCCAATCTGCCCCTCACAATGTAAAAGTAATATATTCTTCCCAGGCTTTAGAAAACAATCCCTACCAAGATATGTTAGTACAGTACTTGCAAAAGGCCCAGTAATTCTAGCAGCTAGCCTTTTTAGGCATGATGACTTATACTGTACCCCTCAAAGGCTGCTTAAATATCAGTCTGAAATCTAATAACTTCTTCAAATTCATTAACATTAAAATTATAAAAGTAAAAACTACAATTTGTGTTTTTCATGCTATGTTCCCTACAGTGTAAATTAATCCTATTGGAACCACTTTGTAACAGTATCATCAACCTGGAGCGTTCTCTTAATTTGTCATTATTATGCAAGAACAACTTACAGGGATTCTACTGATCTTGAGAACTCTGAAGGTGTGGACAGGGTTTTTGGCAACATGAGCTCTCTGGGTGGACCCCAGGCTGCACTAGGTTCCTTCAGGTAGCTAGATAGGGTGATTGCATGTCAATTTGAGAGGGGTTGCACTTCCTGTCTTGAAGATTGTGGTACACTCCTTCCTGAAGAGGACACTTCTTCATCTCGTCATGTTGGATAAATCCTGCACAATTTCCAATCTTCCCTTTTTGTACAGAAGCTAGAAATAATCCTGAAGTCCAACCCTTTCAGTTGAGCTTCAGATCTAGGCATGAAATTGAAACTGAACTGGTCACTCTTATGGATTACCTTGATTAAGACTTAAATAAAAGAGTACGGTCCTAGTGAATTTCTCAGCTGGGTTTAATATTATTGACCATGGCATTCTTTTAGACTTTCAGTATCAGTTGGAAGGGAGGGAAGTGAGCAATCAAGCTCTTGGCAATAGCAATAGTACTTAAGACTTACGTACTGCTTCACACTGCTTTTCAGCCCTCTCTAAGCAGTTTACAGAGTCAGCATATTGCCCCCAACAATCTGGATCCTTACTTTACCAACCTTGTAAGATGGAAGACTGAATCAGTCTTGAGCCCGTGAGACTCGAACTTCCAAACTGCTAGCAGCTGGCAGTCAACAGAATTACATGAAACTACAAGATACAGGTAGATCTTACTTACTGGCAGCTCCATCTCTAAGTAATGCAGTCATAATATGCAACATGACTGAATCCAACTTACATCATTTCTGGCTGCAGTTGTGAAGCAAATCACCTGCAGTCATTAAGTGCGACATCACGTGACCAATACTTGCAATTTCCTGCCGGCTTCCCCATTGACTCTGTTTATGCGAAGCTGGCTATGGGGGGTTGCAAATGATGACCCTGTGACCACAGGAGACTGTGACTATATTAAATGCACACTGATTGCTGAGCACCCAAATGTGCGATCAGGTGACCATGGGGATGCTGTGACAGCTGCAGGTTTGAGGTTGTAAATCTCCTTTTTCAGCAGTCAGTAAGCAAAGACTATGCTATATTGGTCAGTTCAGAATGAGGTATCATTTTATTGGACAGGAAAAGCAGTGGAAACAGTGGAATGGAACAAAACAGACTGAAACTGAATTTTTTAAAAGATGGAGTTGCTATTTGTCTAGAAGCCAACTTGTTTGAGAGAGAGGCCTACACTAAATTGAAGCCTATTTTTAGTTGCTCTGATATAATTTCGTTTTATAGTCTGAAATCGGGTATGAAAGAAAATGCACATAATGCAAAGATTATCACCACACACCTCCAAATATTTTTTACTCACCTTATGACAATAATGAACTGCTGAAACAATTTGCCGGAAGAAGTGTCTTGTCTCTCTTTCATTTAGCCTTCGCCTCTCACTGATGTAATCATACAATTCCCCTTTACTTGCATATTCCATGATGATCACTATTTTATCTTTGTTCTCAAATACTAAGATAAAATAGAACACTTTTATTATATTGATGAATTAAGTACAAAATACTCATATATACTTATAATCAATCAGAGCTAGCATCTTCTAATGTATAGGTGCACAAATTGCTCAGTTTCAAGGTAAAAACAGTTTCATGCTCTTTCTTAATTTATCATTTTTGCAGTTTAAACCCAGAATTAGGCGCATTTTAAAAATTTAAAATGCTTTTAAAGTTTATAATACTTTGAAATATTTTTCACAATTCTAAACTTATGTTCTATCAAAATATGTATTTTAAGTGAAATTTTGTCATAGAGTAGATATCTTATAAACACTATGCCTTATAAACACTCTGATACATTTTTGAACCATAAATTGAACCAAAGGATTTAAAATAGTGAAAATTAATTTCAATCTGCCTACAAATCAACAGATAGTGTTTAAATGCAAATACAAATAAAAATTCAGTAACATTTTTCCATAATGTTTTCCTACGTTCTTCTAATAACCTCATAAAAATTGTTGTATCTGCATTTTTTCTCACTTTCATAAATATAAATAGACATTGTATTTGAAGGCCTGCTTTTAATTAGGAAAGAACAAGCAAAAAAAGAGAAATATATTGTGAATAGGGAGAAAATGAACCCCACAGGCAATCAATCAAGTAATTTATATGGGCTGCAGAATTTGCTTCAGAAATATAATAAACTAACAACATAATATTTAATACATTTCCTTCTTTGCCTAATAAAAATACGAATTTCCAAATGAGGTCTGAAACTGAAATTACACCTTTTTCTTGGTCATGCTATCATTAACAGAGAAAAATGGATTACTATTAGCAATCAACATGTATTATGAAACCTATGCTGTTGGTTGATGCTGTTTTGAAGAGGAGTAAATAGGTAAAATGTAAAATAATGTGTGCTGTGGATAAATTATAAGTCACTTATACAAAAACAAGGAAACACAATATCCTGTGAGTTCTGGTGTTTTACACACTCTGCTTGCCTTGCCTGTCTTCAAGATCCAGGTTTTCACTGTGGAATAAGTGTGTATTCCTTTGTCAAGGAAAATGAGTATACTATTAAAATTAACTGTGTGGATATTCAAGGCCAATGAAACCTTTAACTGTGCCTAGAGCTTTGGGGTTATGTGTCACACAGACCAGTTTCCTGACAATTCACAGGCAAGTGGCATATTCAGAGTCAGTTTATG
>JAOYMU010000283.1:18286933-18297530 GCA_025802295.1 Psammodynastes pulverulentus
ATTAAGACCTGGAAAACATGTTTGTTTCATTCTTAAGTACTAGAGAGAACAAAGTAGAATAATCCTGTATTTATTGTTTTTGGGGGAAGGGGGGGGATCAGGATATGTGGTAGATGGACAGATATCTCTAGAAAATTTGGATTTATGTACTTTAATTTATATGGCCAGACATCTCTAATTCATGATAACAAGCAATTAACTGTGTTGAAAGAAAATATAGAAACATAAAAAACAAGGAAAGAAAAAGCAATATATGTGAAAACAGCAACCAGGAGTAAAACAATCATAAATTAATGTAGCCGATGGACATGCTCAGCCCCACTTCCTGACCCCCTGGCCTAGTGACATAACCAAGTCTTTAAGACCTTATGTAAGGCCAAGAGGGAAGAGGTCAGCATGATCTCAGGGTGAATCATATTCCAAAGGGTGAGTACCACAAAAGAAAAGGATTTTTAACTCAGCCTCAATAGGTAGCATTCTTTGGCAAATAGAACACAGAGCATACCTCTTCTGTCTTTAATGGGACAGATAGAGATAATCAGCGAGAGGCAGTCCCCTCAAATACAAAGTCCAAGCCATGAAGGGTTTAAAATTGCAGCCAGGATAATGAATTGAATTCTGCATATTATTTGGATGAATCAAACTTGCAACTTGTAGAGCAGTAACATGTGCTGATTGAGGAGTACACATAACTGTCCACACTTTTCTATACTAGCTATATACTAGACAGTCAGATGTAGAGTGCACTGCAGTCCATTCAGGATGTGACTAAAGCATGAATTATTTGTGCAGAACCTTGTAGTCCAGGAAAGGGAACAACTGGTAACCAACAGGAAGCTGTGCAAAGGCCCTCCTGGCCACATCTGCGGCCTCTTCCCTTCTCTAAAGGCAAAGGTAAAGGTTCCCCTCGCACATATGTGCTAGTCGTTCCGGACTCTAGGGGGCGGTGCCAAAGAGCCAGCGCTGTCTGAAGACGTCTCCGTGGTCATGTGGCTGGCATGACTAAACACCAAATGCGCAGGGAACGCAGTTACCTTCCCACCAAAGGTAGCCCCGTTTTTCTACTTGCATTTTTAACGTGCTTTCGAACTGCTAGGTTGGTAGAAGCTGGGACAAGTAACAGGAGCTCACCCCGTTATGCGGCACTAAGGATTCGAACAGCTGAACTGCCGACCTTTCTGATCGACAACCTTAGCATCTTAGCCACTGAGCCACCATGTCCCTTTCCTTCCCTAACCCTAATTCTAACCCCTATTGCATACTGTCTCTGTATGTGCAGGGGAAGTGCAGCACTTTCCACAACTAAAGATGGTTTGTGGTCTTAGGAAGACAAACAAAGATACTTAATGAATTAACAGATGACGTTCCTTTTAGGCAATTTGAATTTTGAATTATTATGATAATTTGTCATAATTTCATTTTAATTTCATCCTTTTACAATTTTAATTTTAAGTATAAATAGTTCTCAGAATTGCAGAATTTCTGGTTGTTTATCTACATTTTGTGTTTCTACAAAAAGATAATTTTCTATTTAAAAGAACATCTAAATTATAAGTAGAAATAAATGTTATTTAATCTTGATGACTCAACAATAAAAATGAAATGATTTAAAATATATTTCATTTCCCCAACACTCTATCCTAATTAGGTTTGTGCATTTTATTAAGCCCATCTAATTCCTGGTTTAAAAATAGTCATTTGATACAGCTGGAATTCTAATCTATGTTTGGAACAGAATTTTAGTTTGGAAAGGAAAGAATAAAAGTAAACATAATTCCCTGATGGAGAGAAGTATATTTCTATCATTGGGAAATACGCTTAAAATGTATCAAATTGCTTTCAAGCATTTTCACCTTTAATAGTTCCTTCATTAGTTATGGATAATATATTATAATTATAAATTATAGATAATATATTATAAAGTATGTTTATTTGGTTTATTGAGTGATCCAAACTGCAAAATAACTATGATCCTGACATTATTATTCCAAATTATTTCAAATCAAAACCAGGGAAATTTCAGAGGATTTTCCATTGTTAGGAAGCACAAGGTTTTGAAAGTTAAGGCTGGGACAGTTAAATCATTTGCACGTACCGATTTTTCTGATCCCTAAGCCAGGTTGTCTCCATATATAGCTTTAGAAAGACCCTAATGTACATCTAAAATCAAATTCATTACAGACAGTCCCCACATTATGACCAGTAGTTTACCAAGTGTTCAAAGTTACAATAGACCCTCCAAAAGCAACCTATGATCTGGTTCTAGAGTTCCAATGGCTGCATAACTTTCCCCTTGCATTCACATGACTGCATTTCGGCCACTTGACAATCAGTTCACCTATATCATCTCATGCCGGTTGCAGCATTCCGTAGTCATGTAACCACAATTTATGATGTATTTTGCCAGTTTTCAGCTTTTTTTGTCAGTTTCTGGCAAAAAAATCCATCTTAGGAATACATTGATTCCCCTAATGACCACAGGGTTTGTACAATGACCACTTTGTTCATTTAATGATCCCTGAAATGTTAATGACAACCACAACACATGTCATGACGTTGCATCTTTTCAGGTAAGTGCCTCAAGTTACAACCATCATGACTTATGAAGGAAATTCCAGGCGCCATTATGTTGTAAATTGAGGACTACCTGTATTTGGAAGTGATACAAACCTAGTATTTAGGGGGACTGTTGAAGATTTTACTACAGTAATCCAAAAGAGCAATCAGTGGGACAATTTGCAGTCAACACAAGCTAATTTAAGTGTGTCCTCAGGTGTTTTGGATTTGCTATTCTTTTCCTTTGCAATTTACATACTTTATTTTTCTGCAATTATTTATCTTGATGCCATCTGCCTGCAAGGCCGAAAAGATTCAAGAAATAATACAGATTAAACCACAAAAGAAATTTTAGAATTAAACTCTTTTATTACATTTTTCTTGCAAATGGCATCAAGATTTATGCATAAGAGTCAAGAGATGGAAACACCTTATTCTCTCAATGATGCACAGATTGAAAGAGAGCCTGGGTAATTAAAATAAGCAATTATATCCTAAATGATTTATGCTACAGTTACATAAGCCAAAGGGTGGAAGGTACATTTGCAACTCCCTTCCTACCCACAAGTGATAACAGGATTTTTATGCGTACTTCCTGAACCCTGCATGCTAAAGAATGATATCCCTTCATTGTTTCATACTTGCTGTACGTTACAGTGCAAATACAGCTTGGCTTGTATCCCGCAAAAGTTTCTGGAAAATTGTGTTTTTGCACTTAGGAAAAGTAATGCACCATAGTTTAATTAATTCAAAATAAATTTGGTAGTGTAGACTTTGTTTAAATGATTTAAAGGACTCTCCTAGGAAGCAACATTTAACAATGTTACATGTCTGTATGTGAAAGAGAGAAAGAGAGACAAAAGGCTTTAGAAGTTCTGTAATAGAATCCTGAATTACTTTTCTCTCTTAGAGCAATGATGATTATAGTATGTGGAATGTTTACAAATGATATAAACAACACATACTTTGGTGTCTAGTTAGTAGGAACAAGAATTTAATGTTTGCTAACTTATTTCCTAAATTTTGCACTCAAAAAAATGAGGAAAAAAGAAAACATGAAAGATATAATGATTTGAAAACAGCAAATAGCTTAAATCAAGCCCTTTGTAGTTACAGAATATCTATGATTATCAGAACTTCATGCATTTTGTCATCCAAAATGACACATGGCAGGAAGGAGAGAAGTAACTTGAAACAAAGAAGAGAAATCTGGAGGAACTCTCAAAACATCGAAGACATCACCTGTTTTAGAAAAGAAGCACCAAAAGCTTTCCCATAAGAAGTGACGCGAATAAAAAGAAATCCGGGTATCTTTCAAAGCAAACTCACATCTCATCCAAAAAAGGGGTGGAGAAGTTCTCAGAAAGTTTCACAACTGGAATGAAAATGAAAACTGTTCCACAACTGTAAACATGAAGCCATCATTTTGACGTTAGCAATGTTGACCAATACTAGGGCCAAATCCACCCAAAAAACCCCTAAAACTGCAGTTATATTTAGTTTGCATCAAAATTGCCAAACTTGTATTTATTTTTGGTCTTCATTTTCACTTGGCCAAATGGCTGGCATTTCTTACAAATGGGTTGGAATTGGCACCCAAACCTGACCATGTATAAATATTCATGATAAACTAAATCAGGGGTAGAAATTTTGTTCCTGGCCTTATTATGCCCTATGAGTCCTTTTTATCCATCCTGTGCAGGGCTAGACAAAAGTATCTCCTTTTTGCTAAATACCTGTCTTAACTTTAATCTTTTATTCAGATGGTACAATCATTTTATTTATTTTTTTGCTTCCTGTGCATATGAAAAGGGGATGCTTTTTTTTACATAGCAAGAATTCTTTCTCTCTTGCTTTTACACAAGGAGAGGCAGACTATCATATTCTACATGCTGGAGAAAACTTTACTTTTCAATGGAGTGTTCATTCCCAGTCTTCTGCTTATACAGAAACTCAATCCTGAAGGTGCAGTCTGGCTCGTTCATGATGTTTCTCAACCTGATTTGAATATATTTCATTTATTAACCTTGGTTTTTAATCATCAACTTCCAAGTGCTCTAAATCCATTTGTTTGAAAAAGGAAAGTATCCAACATATTACAAGGTCTTCAACACAACTTTTTAAGCATAGCAAACAGAAAAATTCAAAGTAAGCTGTTCCAGATGGCTCAATTAAAGTGCTAACCAGTAGTCCTTGGGCCAGCAAAAAAAGGTGTTAGGGGAAGAGGAACAAATACTACTGCTGAAGGGGGATAGTAAAGGGTGACTTTAAGCTGCTTCAGATAAGTGAGGGCTGGACATCAGACAAAGGACACATCATAAGAAAACAGAAGTGGGGGGGGGGAACCACAAGCATGCTTTTACAAACCAGATCACGTGTATGCCATGGTAAGAGGCATGCCACAAAGATAAACAAACAAGCCAAGAACTAAGCAAGATAAAGAAGGTAAGAGATATAACCAAATCTGGATCTTGGTTTCTTGCTCTTCAAAGGCGCTTGAATTCAAAGGCTAACTTCAAATGCTAACTTCAATTATTAGTTTGCTAGCAGCATCAGGAGTCCCACTTTGGACATGTATCACTATTTTTCCCCTACTTCACTGTACGTAACTCCTGGTTAATTTAGCTGTTCTCACTGACACAGGAGCCAAGTTGGAGTGCTTGAGCATTAAAAAGAATTCAGACATAATGTTTTGTTTATAGTGAAATAACATAAAACAAGGATACATTAGAATATAACTTTGCAATAGCGGATGGTTCTCTAAGAAACCTGTGAAGGTAGAATTATTTATTAATAAGAGTTCCTGCAATTCATTTCTAGTCTACATTTTTATATATGAAATTTACAGACATCCTGGAGGTGGAAGGAGAGAATGCTGAGACTATTTGGGCAATGATTATCACAGTCATGGAATCCCTTTTTCAGGGTTATGTCTGATTTTAACTTTTTTACCTTTTAGGTGTTTAAGCAGATATATTTTTTTACTCTATGAAATCACTTTAAAGCATTTTGAAATAATTTAGGTCATTGAAATTATCGCAGTTAGCCGTTCTTTAATTTGACATTTGTTTCATTTGTATTGGTTATTGTGATGTAGCAGTTAAAATGTTGGATTACCACTTGGGGAAGCAGGTTAAGGTCTAGCTTAGCCAGAGAAAAGCATGGGGTGATTTTGGACCAGACAACTTTCTTCAGCTCAAACTATCCCACTTTTTCTGGGGGATAAAAATACAGTGCTATTCCTTTGAGTTTGGAGGGAAGAAGCAAACACAACATAAATCTAATTTAAATAAACTAGATTGGTGAACATTTCCAATTTTTTTTTTTTTTTGGGCAGTACTACTATGTTGGTTTTCTACAACTTCATTCCGCTGAGACCTGGAATCAAATGTAAATTGCTATCTGGTATCTCTGCATTTTGGTTGCTGTTAATTTTAACAATCTATGTAAAGCCTTGTGAATATTTTGTAAGCACTACTAAAGAAAAATATTTATCACTTACATTCTAGAAAAGACCTCTATTTTGGAACAAAATATGTATTTTTAAAATATTTGTTTTCGTAAAACTACTCTCAACTTCATACATTTTTCAGAGTATAAATCAGGATAGCGGAAGAAGTTTTGCCTATTTCATGTCCTTTAAAAAACAAGATACTGTAAGTTAAATCAATTTCTTTATCACAAACATGATATACCACCACGTCCAGCGTATAGAACAATATCTCATTCTGATTATTTTAGCTAGAATTTAATTTCAGCAAATACTATAAATCATGCCATTCCATAGAGAACTATTTTTAAAACTTGTACAAATATCCCTCAACTTGTACCATTTATTTAATAACTGTCTGATCTGAAGCTACAATACTGAAGAAAATGACAACTAGTCTTCACACTTAGAACAGTTGCAACATTCCTGCAGTCAAATGATCCAAATTCGGGCATTTGGCTATTGGCATATATTTACAATAGTTGCAGCATCCCGGGGTCACATGGTCACCATTTGTGATCTTCCCAGGGATCTTTTGACAAGCAAAGGCAATGGGAGAAGCCTGATTCACTTAACAACCACGCAATTCACTTAACCCCAGCAAAAAGTCACAAAATTGGTTGCTACTCACTTTATGACTGCATCACTTAGTGACAGATGTTCTGGTCCCAATTGGGTAAGTTGAGGATTACCTATACTGCCCCATGGGAATCAACCAATTTAAGCCAGTCTTTCTGACTTTAAAGTTTCTATTTAAGTTATCCCAAATGAAATGATTAAGCTACTACATCAGAACCTAGAAAAATATTTCCTGTACTTGGCAAATCAAGTGAAGTGGAAAAACCAATTTAACACAAAATGAAAAAAAGGATCCTACCAAGAATTAACCTCTCTATTTTTTACAAATATCAATTTTGTATTCCAATAATTGTTAAAATGAAAATTGCTTTGAAAACATGACATGAAAATATGATATGAAAACATAAAAACATACTATAGTATACTATTTCATTAGACTCTGATGAAACATAAATTCCCATGCAATGGCTTTTATATTGCTCTAACAAGCACACATGAATGAAGCTATAAATAATAATGATACCTTCCAATAGAACAAGTGAATTTGTACAATTTCTTCATAAATCCTGTGACTGTATTTGATAGCCTAATCTTAGCAACCACTTTTTTTAAACTACTGACTTTGTTCTGCAGTGTGTTCTATAATGTTCATACCAACTTAAAAGCATGCTCATGATTGAATTAGCTTATATAACAGGATATAAAATGTCATAGCAAGTTTTGTTGGAATGATAATGAGAAGTATTTGTGCACAAAATGAAACAAAGATGCTGGCTCCTGTGCCAAACATTCATTTGATGGCAACACTTCAAATAAATTATTTCTTATAACAACTGGATTGTTATATTCTACAACCACATCCCAAGCAGCCACCCAGCTGGGCTCAATAAAGCTATTTTCCAATGTGCTGTATATACACACGAACACCCATACTTCCCAGATGTTCTCTGTGTAAAACATCTGGTTTCAAATGCATAGTAAAGTCTTTCCAAAAACCCATTACATTTGTTTAATGGACTCATACAGTTCAGCTAAAATATCCTGGAGCAGACTGCATTTCTACTCTATAAGCTCCATCTGCAAAAAGCAGAAACAGCAAATGAGAATTCTTTACATGATTTATGCTGCCTTTATGATCATCCAGTTCATAAGAACAAACTTAGCTCAACAGACAATAACACAGACTGTTTTAAATACATCCTTAATATACTTTCTCTGTTATACTTTCCACTGAAGCAAAAGACCCAATTCTGAAGACACAAGAGATACCAATAGCCATGTAATTTCATGTTTTCTTTTCCTGATAATTCCAAGAATCTTAGGAATTCATGGCAATGCTTACTTTTCTTACTATCAGAGGCTGGAAGAAGACAAATTGCACTATATAGTGACTGATTTAATTTATGCTCAGAGTATCCCAGTGACAAGGGGTGTTTGTGGCAGTTGAAGACCCAAATACTGCATGACAGGGTGAGCTCCCGTTCCAGAACCAGATCCTGCCAACCTAGTTCAAAAGCATGCAAATCCAAGTAGATAAATAGATATCACTTTGGTGGGAAGGTAACAGCATTCCATCTGCCTTGGCCTATAGTCATGCAGGCCATATGACCACAGAAAGGTCTTCAGATAATACTGGCTCCCTCAGCTAGGCAATGGAGATGAGCACTGACTGGATAGGGGAAACCTTTACCTTTTTTTTTTAATCATAGCTCTCTGTTTCAATAAGCTTACATATGAATTTATATGATCTGAATTCACGTCTATGTTCCTTGTCTGGTAGTAGCCTCATATTCATTCTAATCCTAGATGTTTTTTGATTCATTTCACTAAAGTGAGAAAATCTACATAACAGGGTATCTTGGCTGAACATTTTCTTTTCTGGACATAGCAATAAATTCAATTTTCTCAGATTTTATTTCAAAAATTTTGAAGATATTTTATTTTATCTTTTAAAAGGCTGATCAGGATGAATTTTGAGACTCCTCTATTCACTGCCAGTTAAGACATGTTTACCTGTTCAATGCATAGAAGAGTCTCAAAATTCAGCAATAAAATAAAGGTTTTTAGACGGCTGACATATACAAAATTAGTTTCTACCTGAATAAATATAAATAACTCTTAAGACTTGACAACTCGATTCTAGTTGCACAGAATCTCCATACAGGTTAAGAAAAACCACAAAGTGGAGAGGTCTACAAGATCTCTACAAGAAGAGGTAAAAAGTAAGCAGTAACAACCACATCAAGCCTATTTTATGATAATGTTAAGGGATCCAACACCAAAACTAACTTAAATTCCAGAGAAAAAAGCATTGATTTTGCATAAATATGCAAAATCTTCTAACAATATATTACAGTTAAAATCAAACAAATAAATAAACCTGAATCATACTAAAACTTTTGATCATACTGACTGACAGTGGGCAAAAAAGAAAGTGGTTGAAAGAGAGATAAAATGCAGTAACAAAAACCAATCTGAACTAACTGTATTTATGCATCCCATTATAAAAGGTCAGTGATATGAAGATTAGATTATTTTTTAAAAATACCAGATAATCATCACATGTTCAGATTTAAGCAGTGCTCTAAAATTATTTTCTGGGCTTGATCATGGAAGACTGAACTGAAAATCATTCTTAATTAAAGGAGGGAGGGATTATCTTGTTCAGGTTGACAGCCATACTGACAGTGTTATTATGACCTGATTACAGGCATTTAAACCACGCTAATGATCATCATTTGTATGTTTCCAGATTTCTGTAAATATTTAGTTGCCAAGAAAGATGTAGCATTCAATCTACAATATATCTACATTGAAATTCCCACTGGAGAAGCTTAAGTTGAAAATTTAATATATATGAACATTAAAAATGTTTAAAATAAATGATTTTTTGCTACAAATCAATTATCATTTCCTACCACACTTTAAAAAGTGTAAGATTTTAAAATAATATTTTAAAAGTGTGATTGCACATTTATGCACAAATACTATGAAATACACTCAAGTGCTTCCACCAATCAACATAGTATTGGGAAATAGTAGACGGAATTTGAAGCCAGAGGGAGACAAAGCAATTTGGGGTCAGGAAGTTTTCCCAAGGATGGCTGGGCAGAATTATTTTGTAGTAGCTGAGAACCTGAGCATCATAAACTAAATAAGCTTACAATTTGTAGGGCTACTTGGGTAATTTTAAAATCATTTTATACATCTAAACAACAACTTCCTCTAGACTGGCTAAGGATATTAATTTTATCTTCCTTGGGACAGCATGATCTTAGTAAAGCATGCCTATTTTCAACAGTGTAGGCCAGAGGATAATAAGACTGGATGCAAAAGAATAGTAAAAAGAATGGCTTCTTTTGCCTTTGTTCAATTAACCTTGCCCATACTTACAAATTAATGAAGTTGTGGCCATCTTATAAATATCACTTTATAGGAAAGCTGTAATGGGTGCTATTCAATGCATACCCCATCATTCTACTTATATAAATGTAGCTTGGAGCAGATGTTCTCCTATATACCAAATAGCCCAGATTCTGGCACTGGGGGCATCTTCAAAAGGGCTCTTCTGCTCACTTAACTATCCAGCCAGATTTATAGCCAAAGACAATTTTTTTAGGTAGTCAGATCTTAAGATATTTATAGTTTGAAAGGTCAATATCAATACCTTAAATTATGATCAACAGGCAACTGGTAGATCCGTCTGATCTTTCAGTAGAGACTTCACAAGATCTCTGTACAGTAAAATCTTGCTTTTCTAAAGTATAATTCAGTGTGCTTTAGATGCAGTGAAAAAAAATTGATTGTCCAGGCCAGACAATTGGTATACTATACTGTAATTGAAAGAAGCAAGTTAACAGAAACTTTCACAACCCCTATTCTCACTAGGAAGAGATGGTATTCAGCAGGTTCTGACCAGTTCTGGAGAACCGGTAGCGGAAATTTTGAGTAGTTTGGAGAACCGGTGGTAAC
>JAOYMU010000283.1:18326239-18337095 GCA_025802295.1 Psammodynastes pulverulentus
AGATTTGGCCTGCGAGCCTTGAGTTTGACACCCCTGGTCTAAATGCTGCTGTTATCTCCAATGTAATTGGAGAAAGTGTAGTTGCCCACTCAAGAAAAACAAGTAAGACAGATTAATGGAAACAAACCAAGAATAGGGGGCTCCCTAAGAGTCAACCATTCCACAAAGCTGGGGGGGGGGATTAACACAAGTATGAAAGCATGGTTATCAGAAGAATATTTTGGGGGATGTTGCTGCATCTAGTCTTTGCAAGTAGTCTTTAAAACAGAATGTTTATCCACACACATATCTCCATTCAAGACAATATGTTTTAATAGTATTATTGAGTAGAAATCTGAGGATGGATAAGCTTTTAATTTGAAATATTAGTCCCATAATTTAGTTTTAGCATATATTCTGAATTGCAGGAAGTGTGGCTGTGCAAATTTGTAATAAATATGTATTTCAAAATACTTGATAGCATTAAATTTCATTTTTACAATAATGCAGATTTATGCAGAAGCAGGTAGGGATGGCTTATGGGTTAAACCCATGCAAGGGAACTAAAATAGGAGGACTCTGCTGTTCTGTTCCTGCAGGGCAATTTCCCCCAGCCTATTTTTTGAAAAAACAAACAAACTGGTGATACACAAAGTAGCCGTGATACCAATGAAGCAATGATGTGCAGATAGACGGTGCTGATCTTCCCATGTCCTTTCAACCCACAATTATGAAAAAAAATATGGTCTGGGGTCTCCCAAGGGAAGAGAATTATCAATGATACCTTTTGTTTCTTTTCGGATAGGCAATAAAAACTTAAAGAAACAAGAGAATTTAAGGTTGGTCTTGGCTCCTCCCCACCAAACATTACATATGCAGCCATGGCTTACTACAAAATGTGTGTACAAGTAGTCCTTGACTTACAACTGTTTGTTTAGTGACCCATTTGAAGTTGCAACAACATTGAAAAGTGACTTATGACCATTTTTCACACTGCTGCAGCATCAATAATAGGAAGACCATAAGGCACTTAACACTGCTGCAACTTGTTATATCATAAGGAAAAGGTTTTATGCAGTGAACTGTCCATGACAGTTTCAATAGTAGCAGCTATTTAGTAAACAAAACTTAAGGACTCAAAGAAACTAATAGTACAAATTATATCTGTTTTGTCCCTTATCTAATTACTCTATTTTCCTTAAAACTAGGAAAAAATGGTTGACTGCAAACAGAGTATTTATTCAAATTACACATACCAAGAAAGTTATTTCACAGCCAACTACAGTTATTCAAGATTCACAAAAAAGACAATAAAAGCACTCCTGAAAAATAATTACTTGATCTCAATACAAGGCATAGTTCTGGTTTTTAAGGCATTGTATCTCTACAGAAGCAGTTACTGAACACACTGCTTATGTTATAAATGGCTACTGCACACCTTGTCTGCTTCTCTTCCTGAGGATTATCTGTTACGTCTACTACTGATGCTACAAGCATTCTTTGTACCGTCATCTTCTGTTTATCTTTTGCAACAATTATGTATAAATCAACAGAAGAACCAGGGTGATATTTTCTAAAGATAAACAAGAATCTACCAACTGTAAAACTCAGTGGTTCTGTAAAATGAACATTATGAATATCTCTTCTTTGAAGAATTATTCAAATCCAAAGGTAGTTTTTACTTTATTGGTGGACTTTTTAAATGATCAATCTCAAGTCTAATTTTGTTTATCCAAGTCAATAATAGGAAGACCATAAGGCACTTAACACTGTTGCAACTTGTTATATCATAAGGAAAAGGTTTTATGCAGTGAACAATTCTGTTTTTGTTGCCCTTTGTTCTTTGTAGGCGGGAGGTATGTTCCATTCTTATCTTTTTTTTTCCCCACTATTTTTATTTCTCTACCTTGACCCCATACATCTTTGCACCAATGAATTAGGACAGAAACAGTAAATGCAAATTCAGTTGACATCATAATAAACTGTCCCAAAAGAAGGCACTACTATAATGGCAAAGTTCTATCCAATACTGCCAATGTTTACTGCTTCTGGACACATCAAAAGCACCTTTGTGGAATGGCTACATCGATTTTGTTGTGGAATGGCTATGAATTATGGAAGAATCCAATCTCAAATGTGATCATTCCATACAATAATTTTCATATGAATACTGTATATATTATATACAATTACAGCCCTTTGTGTATTTTAATTAATACATAGAACCTTCTGATTGGCTGCTTTATTTCAATGGTAGAAGACTGATGTATACAATATAATGCATACGTATATCGGTTTTCAAAGGAGTTGGACAGATTTTGAGCATGATGTTTATTAAATTAATGAGAACAATGGCCATCATAATTTGCTTCTTGGGTCCACACCCTCGCGCAGTGCACTACAGATTAAGCTGCAGAAACAAATTAATTTGTCCTAGCAATTAAAATAGTAGAAATAATAGGACCTACCGAACTAGATTGTTTTAACATTTTTTCCAGAGATATCAATAGCTCCTTTTCCATTCCACCAATTTCCCCAACAACAAAACAACAAAGCTCCTTTGGACTAGGAAAACAATTTCTTTTTTTGTAATTCAGAGTTAAAACATGCTCAATACTCAAACTATATCATGTATATCTTCCACTTTAACAAACAACCTATCCAAGTCATTCCTTATGTCATCTAAGGAATCCTTCATCGTCTGCACATTGTTCTCGTTGGTTTCGATTTTCACCGAGTAAGCAACTAAACTGTCAACTGCGGTCCTAAGCATTTTTAAGTCAGATTCTACCTGACCAAGAGAAGATCGCACTTCATCAACAGAATCTTTAACAGAAGAGAGTTCTGCCTTATTATCTCCAGACTGCCCTATATTAACTGAAGGCTTTTCTTGGTCCAGCAAAGCAAGAACTTGTTTCTGGATATGATCGAGTGCATCAGCATTATTTGGTAGATCATTTAGACTTCTTCTTAGTTCATCAACATCACCATAGATGGAGAGCTGTGCTTCCCCAAGACTCCTCACAGTATCGGTCAATGATCGTATATCGTTTTCTATAGTATTCTGGACGGAACCTAGACCTTCTTCTAACGCAGCTAGCTTAGTGTCATATTTGAAAACAAAAGGTTCTGTTCCTTCTGTGTTCTGTGCAAATGATGAGGTCGGAGCTTGAACATTCTCTTCTACAGACTTGAGCCTGGATTCCAATTCTTTATTGCTCTTCTGCAGACTTTCTATGTCATCTTTGGAGAATGCATAGCTATCTTGTATGCCATCAGAAGACTTGATGTGCATCAAGCCATCACTGAGTTTCTTCAGCTCCAATGGAAGATGAGAAAGAGATTCTTCTGCTTTAAGAACTTTCTCTTCTAAAGTCTGTAATGAAAGGCGTTCTGTATCAGCTACTTCTTTAAACTTCTCGTGTTCCTGTTTGAGGTTGACAAGTGCTTTAACTTCAGACAGAACATCAGATTCCATCAAATCTAAGGTACTTTGCAAGGTTTCTATAGTCTTCCCATTGGCTTTCAAGGATCTCTGCATCTCATCAACAGTGTCTTTCAAAACCTGAAGGTCATGTTTATATGTTTCTGTTTCACCAAGTGAAGCCACCTTTTTTTTAACTTCATTGATTTCGCTTTGGCTCTGTTTCTGGATATGTGTGAATTCAGCAATATTATCGTTTATAGATCTTGTGAGCTCTGTCAGCCTTTCTTCCACGGTGTTTTCTAGTGATGTGAAGTCTCTTTCTCTGGCATCTTTTACAACATGAATACCATCCGATAAATCTTTAAGAATTTCATTTTGTAGTTTCTGGAGAACATCACCAATGCGACGGACTTCATTCTCCCCTTGTCTGACAGTCTTCTCGGTGATCTCTAGTTTTTGCTGAGCATTTTTCAATGTCAATTCAAAGCCACCAAAAGCGGACTGTAAAGACTGCATCTACAGAAGAAATTGAAACATAGAAATAAATTAAGGTCAGCATAGCGAAATGGATCATGGAAGGTCAGGTAACATAGGAAGGTCAGTAACTAAGAGCAAAAGAATCAGACAACATGATACATCAAAATAAATGAGTTAAATACATATATAATAATATTTATTATATAAAATGGTTTAATGATCTGATTAAAAGCTTTAATAACTTTCTACTTGTGACATTATTTGTATTTCTTACCAGTCTTGTATTTTTTTATACCAAGCAGCTTCCATTATCAAAGATTTTGATGGAAATAAAAAGAATTTTAAAAACTACAGTTTTTGAAATGGAGTCTAAAATGTTTGTAATCCAATTTTGTACCAATAGCTAGATTCTGTGCTGCAGATTCACATGGAATATGCATGAAAGGCACACGTTACAGTGAAAGTATTTCAACTTTAGAATTACTAGATCTGGGCTGAAAAACCATAACCACCTCTAGATGGTAGCACAGGGACACAGGAAACTAACTTTTCCTCCTCCTTGCTCCTTCCTCCATATTATTAGATATGGTATCCCTTTAATTATGCAACTACTGCATTTGTAATTTCAAATAAATTGCTACATGTATGTACTTAGGAAGTTTTTCTGTTGCAGAACATAAATATTATGCAAACCACACAATCTTATTTTCCACCAAGTAATCTAAATTAATCCACTGAAATAAATATGTGTGTGTGTGTGTGTGTGTTCTTTAGTTAACACTCTACTCTCCAATACCTGCGTATAGCAAAGCATAGTTTTAATTTCTTTTTAATTTATCACTGGATTTATATGAAGACTTTCTGTTCATCCAACAACCAAGATGGCTTATACTGTAGTATTGTTGGCAATGTCTTTCCTTTATTAAGGAGCAATGGGATATGCTACAGACGTCCCTGTTGTAATGTTTAGAATGCCATTCTTGCTTCTAGTAAAACATTAATTCAACAACATTATGGCTGATATCAATTATAAACATATTGCTTTGTAGAAGACAAATATAGAAGGTAAATACATTCACATTTACAGCCAATATAAACCCATACTGTACAGAAAATTTGGGCCATGTCTATATGCACTGTCAAACTTTGCCTGGTGTGTGTGTACATTTTTCCTTTAACCATGCAGATTCTAAACATTTTTGCAATCTAACCCAAAGGGCAATTTCAACCACAGAAGTACAAGCACAGAGGTCTCCAAACTTGGCAACTTTAACACTTGTGGACTTCAACTCCCAGAATTCTCCAGCCAGCATAGTTGCCAAGTTTGAGGACCCCTGTACAAGCAGGATGCTATACTTTGGTGTTACTGAAAAACCTTATATTTGCTTTATCTATCTTAAAACAGGATATAAGATAAGACTGAAACGGAGAGGTATCTTCTGAGATCCTTTCAAGATCTTGCACATGGGTCCAGGAAGACTTGCACTTATATCCCAACCCTGATGTAAAGCACAAAACCAGATTACTTGCAAGACCTCTTGTGATTTTTGCTCATCCCATGAGATCTTCTAGGATAGGCATACTCTGGGTCCCCTCTGTTAAACGGAGACCTGTATATCTTCCATTTTGTGGCTCCTGTTCTATGAAACAACCCCTTCCGCCCATGACATATGGATGGCCCTGATTCTGGTAATCTTCCAGAAGGTCTTGAAGTCCTGTTTTTTCCTCAAGCACTGAGAGACAAGGATGTCAGTTGAGCCTGACATTCTTTTGTGCGCTATTAGTTGCCTAGGGTCACTAAGTTGAAAGGAACAGCCTTATATAAATTCTATAAACAAACAAATAGGATAATAAATGGTAAATTATGTAGTAGCAATGGCTTATGTTTTGTAACAAATATGACCGTTTTGATCTACCGACATTATTGGCAAAAGAGTTAGATGAATTTTAAGATTTATGTGAATTTCGGGCTCTTGCTTAACAATAATACAAACGGAATGAATCTCTTGCCTTGTCCTAGATTTAACTAAAATCAGCAAAAATCAGAAATCAGTAAAAATGTGAGCTACACTGGATTTAGTACACACACCACAAATCTGGGCACATAATTCTTTAACCCTCAGTCACACAGTATTGCACCACAGATTAACCACAGAGCACCCTGCTTCAACTCTACCGCTGTCATAAATTCACTAAACCAGTGTTTCACAACCTCAGCAACTTTAATATGTACTGTGTGGACTGCCCAGGGAATTCTGGGAGTTGAAGTTTACAGTAGGTTAAGAAACTCTGCACTAGATAGAACTTAGGAGAGTTTTCAAGCCATGAAAGCATCAGGTAAAAAAAAATTCCTGGAACTCTTAATCGATAATGATCAATGATAGAAAAATGGCTTTGTTCAAGTAAGCTTTTAAAAAAAATGATCTCACAGAACCCTATAATGGAATCTTAAAGTTTTAAAAACATTAACAAAACAGTTTGAAAAACCATAAGAACCTTGATTTTCTTACTCTTATACTGCAGTTGCAAACACAACAAATTGAAAGATAACCACTAGATTCTAGGATTACATAAAATACTGTCCTCAACTATATGGTGAAGCTATGCCCTCCTCATCCCAAAGCTACAATTCCCAGTGGCCTTTGAGAAGTTTAGAAGCCAATTACCGTACTATAAATCCAGCACCTCAAAAGAACCACTGATTTAGATTACTTAAAGAGGAAACTTTACTCCACAGAGCAATCTGTGGCCCACAAACTTCCTCTATAGTTTTGCTGCACAATCTGCAATTTGTTCATAGAAATCTTGGAGACTCTTAAAAAAAAGTTAAATGTATTTAATTAAAATAAATATTTATATTGTTAAGAATGAATTCATATTCTAATCCACTTTACACAAAATGGGCCACTCCTGAGTTAATGGATTTCAATTCCCTGTAATTTCCTCTCAATAAAGCTAAGTATTGGAACTGGTCCAATAACTCCCAAAGGCACCATTTTGGGAATAGCGGAATAAGCATTCAATTATCTTATGAATGCATCCTCACCCAACCAAAAGTACTTATTGCAAACACTGCAACATTAACTTTTGTAGTCATGATTCAAGTATGGGTTATGGCTCACAAAAACTTAGGCACTTTGGGTTAACCGTTAGACGTTCACAAGACTTCTTTGGCTACAACTTCGAGGGCAATTCCCAAAGAGTAAACACTACTTGACTGGCTGTGAGAAAATTTCTATATTTTTTACTACCCGATTTTCTAGCTCAAACAGGAAAAACTAGTAAATCCAGCGACCCCCAACTGCTCCAGGCTCTTAAGTCCACTATCTCTTGCCCTCGGCCATACTGCCTAAAAAGACATTCCAAATGGTCAAAAAACAATCATTTGTTAATTCTTAATAGTTGTTTTTTCTTTTCCCGAAGACTTCATCTTTATTGGCCTGCTATTCTCTGCAACGCCATGCTCCGCATTGCTCGCGGCGCATGGACCGCACGTGCTAAAACGTGGCTTGCAAAAAAAAACAACCCGCTGGGGGAGGGGGGGGCTGCTTTTTTTGAAGGGGCAAAAGCCCCTTTCAACCCAAATAACAGAAGGAGCCCCTCAGCAACCTTCTCCATCTTCCTCCGCGGAAAGACATCCAAGTGACACCCGCTTGGAGATACAAAGCCTTCCTCTTGGCGTGGTTGCTTCAGGCGAGCAAATTTGGCGGCGTTTCAAGCAAGGCGAAATATCGCCGCACAGCTCGAAGCAATCAAATCCAAAAAGGGGGCATATGAGGGGCGGCTTCCGATTTCCCCCCCCACACACACACACACACACGCTCCCGCTCGGCGGCCTCGGAAGGGCTGCACTCGGCCCTCTCCAGGAAAGAAATGTTTATTTCTTTATTATCCTTCCCAACTACCTTTTGCACGGTGCCTTCCAAGGAACGGGCCAGCTCTTCCCGCTGCTTGGTGCAGCTTTCCTGCCTCAGGCTGATCTGGCTGACTTCCCCCAGAAGGTGGTGGACGTAATAGCCCGAGGCCGCAGCGGCTGCCAAGAAAGTCACGGACAGGAGAAAGTTCAGGATGGCGCCGCAGCTGAAGGACGAGGCAGATTTGCCTCCTCCAGACGGCGGAGAGCCCCCTTTGCTGCTTTTGGGGTGGGCCGGGGGCGGCGGCGGCGGCGACTGCTTCTTTGCCACGTCATCGGGCTGGTTGGAATGGGCCCCCTTTTCGGAAGAAGTGGGGTTACCGCTGTTCTTGCTGCTCCTTTGTTTGGCCGCGGAGGATGACATGCTTAAGTTGAGCGAGGCGCCCTTGACCCTCTTGGACTCTGAAGGCGCCGGAGCGAGATGGAGACTTCACTGTGGCGCACTTGGAGGCTGCGCGAGAAGAAAAGCGGCTGGAGCTGGGAGAAGGGTCTGCTTCTCCATTCAATTTCAGCAAGAAGAGACGGGAGGGAAGGCACGGAATTCAGGCGGGCTGCATCTCCGCCCTGCCCAACGGCGAGCGCCGCCTCCCGAGTTCCATAACGCAGGGGTGGGAAGGGTGACTGCCACGCACACTGATCGAGGAGGAAAAGGATGGCCCGGGAGCGCAGAGAGAAATGCGGCGGGGGGGGGGAGTTGCATTTCCTGCGCCTGGCGCTTTGGCAAAAGTTTGCTTCGAGCTAGGGCAAAGTGGTCTGGAATTTCCTGTCCCCCTTCTCCCCAAAAAACTTCACCTAAATTTCTGGAATTACAAATATGTTGGTTTTCCCAGCTTTATAAGCCTCTTTGTTGCCTTGAGCACAGCCGCTTTCGATGTTTATTTGGGGAAAATCCTTCAAATCCAATAATTTTGAACTTGAATTGTATCTAGGGGTGAAAAACCTAGAGAAGAGGTCCCAAGAGAGTTTTGGAAGTAGATGATCGATCAAGGGGGGTGGGTGGGTGAGGGAGGTGGTTAGATGGGAATTACTTCGTGTAATCAGAAATTAGTCCTGTGTTAAAATTTGGCCCAAATGATTGCTTCTTTTATTCTTGTTTGTTTAAATGTTGCTCTTAATTATTTCTTTTTAAGATGAATAAAATGAATATAATTGATATTAGATATTAGAATTGCAGGCTACAGGCGCCTAGTCATGCCATAAACGAGCCCTGGTGGCATTTTTTTGGTCATAAATTTGGCTAATGCATCCTGCTTCTCCTTCAAGTCACTTCCCTCTCAGATAAGATCAACACATTTTACACACCTTGAGGTGTCCTTGAACCCTGTTGGAATAAGACAGAAAATGCTAACTCCAGAACAGTTAAGACTGGGTCTTGAGCCTTTCTGCTGTGTGGGCTGGGGATAAGATGAAAGTAATGTCAAGGAGACTGGACCACCCAAAAATGTGTGTGTTTTTGTGCTGTGATTAGGTGCAATTTGGGGAAAAGACTTACTCAGCAGGGATAGTCACTTACAAGGAGATCTTTGCTGAACTGGTGCATGTACAGTAAGTATTCTTAGTTGGAAAAGAAATCCTATTAATTTCTGTGGTGTGATCTGCTAGTGCAATTCATGGGTTTTCAAAAAAAAGCCACACCTTTTGCGGAAGGGGGCAAGAGATCATATATGGAATATGTGCAGGCAAATTGTCTTCCTGAAGCTGTAGTATTTGCCTGTCTGCATGTAACACTATTTGATAGGACTACAGTTTCAACATTCTTGGTCATCGGAATAATGACACTCTATAATGGGAAGGTGCCACGTTCCGAATCCTAGTCAGTCATAAAGGCCAGATTTCAACAAAACTTTATTCTTTTAGAGAAGATCAGATCTAAAGAAGTTGCAGATCTATACTAGAACCAAACTGACACCTCTGCCACCAATCAGGTTGATGCCAATGTTGGGTGCTTTCCATGTGCTAGGTTCAAACGCCCTCCTGCACTGAGGGCACAGTTTTGTGCACACAAGATGGTAAGGCTCTGTTCATACAAAATCTTGTTATTCCAGCAGGAAGCAACTGGAATTTGTTGCAATGAATGTGCCTAGTGATGCAATTGATTTTATTACTGGGAAGTTTATCTACTTCATACGCAAACCTGCAGCTGTATACAATAATGCCTTCAGATATTTTCCATTTGTATCCTAATGTTTTACTACTGCTTTTTCCACTTTTTTCAGAAAAAAAAGTTGCAGGGAAGGAAAAGGTAACACAGCTGCACAATGGCTTTTGACAGGAGTGCTAGAAGTTTTTCATGCAGAAGCAGTTGAGCCTTTAATAATATGAAACAAAAACAATTTATAGAATGAAGGATGGTTTTTGTGAAATGATGAGAGAGATACACAGCTATTGCACAATGAAAAAAAAACTAAGCATTCTTGCATTTCTTAAACTTTTTAAAAACTTTCCACATATACATTTTTTTAAGGAGGGATAAGAATTTGATTCAGTGATCTAGCTGCAAACTGCAGAAGTGTAATTATAATACTATTGTCATTGTACTCTTTAAGAGGTAACTTAGCAACAATAGAAAAACAAAAGGCCAACGTTGCAGCTATTTCCCACTGCTGTAGCGATAATATAGGTGAATATACATGTTTTGCTAAATCTTTTTCTCCAAAAGCAGAATACGTTCGAGTCTGTTCAATTCTTCACTACTAAAATGTAAACATCTCATGTAATTCCCTTCTCCACTGCCCATTTCTCAGCTGACCAATTTATTTCTGAACTTGGACTAGTTTCCCATTTTCAGACAACTGTATTCATTTCCATTGTCATAGGTAACTAATTTTAAATTACCTTGCCCAAATAGACTGGTCTGCATAAGAAAATGGGATATGTGATATAATTCAGATATTATTGAAGGATGAAGATTATAAATGCAAAATTAAAGGCTGAAGAGGCTCCTCAGCCTTTAATTTTGCATTTATAATCTTCATCCAGAAAGACATGCTAGCTGATCTGCCTTGCTAACACTTAGGTGGGAACTTGATACTGCAGTTCCCAAATATGTCTGTGCTCCTG
>JAOYMU010000283.1:18377292-18388379 GCA_025802295.1 Psammodynastes pulverulentus
ATGGAAGGCTGAGTCAACCTTGAGCCTGGTGAGATTCGATCTGCCAAATTGCAGGCAGCTGGCTATAAGTAGAAGTAGCCTGCAATTATTGCACTCTATCCTCTGCGCCACCGTGGATACCATGGTAAGCCCATGATAAATGCCACCAGGAAGTCAAGAAGAGATAGATGTACTACCCCTGTCCCAACCCCATCAGAGATCATCTAAAAGAGTGACAAATACCATCTCCATCTCATATCCATATCCCGACTGAAAAGAGTCCAGGTTTATCCAAGGATTTGTTATCTTGTTGAAGGTTCAGGAAATTCCAAATGCATATTTCAAAATTGTATAAATCTTAATTAGAATTCAGCAACTGAATCTTCTATATGGTTCATCATCTATTTGGTAGGTGGCTACTTCATTGTTAAAGGAGTGGAAAAGGTCATTCTTATTCAAGAGCAGTTATCGAAAAACCGAATAATAGTGGAAGCTGACAGAAAAGGAACAGTTGGTGCATCAGTTACCAGGTAGGTAAAAGAATAACTGAATAATTGTCTCTTGATTGGAATTCAGGAAGTTGTTTTAGAATTATTCAAGAACTTGGGCATGTTGGGGTTGAATTCTTTTCAAATACTTCCTAACATAATATCCTGTCACAAACTGATAATCTTCAATGTCTTTCACATCCACTTTCATCCTTCAAACTTCCATTTAGTATTCACTCACTGCACCCATTTAGTATTTCTCTCTCTGCACTCAATCTACTATCTCTGTCCTTCATTCACTTTTCCTCTCTTCTTCACCAACATTCTCTTTCCTGTTCTAATCAACAAAGACCAGTCCCCTCCATCATCCAAACTCTGGCATGATGGTCTCCAAATCCAACTTCGTCATATATTCTGCCACCAGCTTCTGTTGCTTGGCTTTCTTTTTCTGGCTAAGCACTGGCCAGTCTCTTGCTGACTGGCTGCTCACTATGATTTTTCCTGCTTCCAATCAGTCTTTTTGGCTATTCCTGGCCTGGCAGCTATAGTCAGGAATAGATACTTGAGATGTCCTCTGACTGGGTTCATCCTGTCATTGAGCACAGCCAAAAAGAGAGAAATGGTTGATACAGTAGCCAATTTTCGACAGGAGCATATTTTGGGGCTATGAAATTCCAAATACAAGAAGTCTTGACAAGTTTTCCTCTCTCTGAATAAAAAGTATAAATATTAATGCTATATTCCTTTTTTCTAATCGATGCCTAGCTCTACGCATGAAAAGAAGAGCAGAACAAATATAACTGTGAAGCAAGGAAGGTTTTATCTGAAGCACAACACCCTTTCAGAAGATATTCCAATAGCAATAATCTTTAAGGTATTCTTAATAAACACCATAGTAATAATGTTACTGTTAAAAGAACTTCAGAAATTGAAAAATTATTTTAAATGATGTGAGAACTTTAGCTTTTGAGTGTACATCCACTGATTTTGTTTAGGTCTACTGTTTTTTATCCAGCTTTTTCCAACCAAATACTTTTTCAAATTCATTCTGATTGCAGTTTTCAAAAAAATATCCGGAAAATGCCTAGAAGGGAAAGGCTACCTTAGCAGTGTACTCCATATTGTAGAGTTTGCAAAAACATTTTGTTTCATCGGTTTTGAACACTTGGGTTGTACTGTGTTTGGACATTGTCAAAATGTTCATCCTGTTTTCTCCTTTTGTCTCTATAAGAGGAGAACAAAAGTGCAACTGAAGGAAAAAATATCTTAGGTAGATGGAAAAAAGATGTGAGTGAGAAAGGAGAAAAAATGTAAAGGGATGTGGTACAAGAGTGGGAAATATGGTACTCTGATATCTTCCTTGTTGCTTGCCCATGTGTCTTAAAAGTTGACTCACTAAAGGCAAAGGATCTGTTTCAAGCATCAGATCTAAAAAGATGGTAGAGAGTACTACTGGCTTCTGTTACAAGGGTGATTTTTGCCTTGCCAGACCCATCAGGGCATCCATTTTATGAAGAGTAAATTCTCCATTTTGTGAATGTGATTATCAGAACAAAAAGGGTTGCCTATTTGTGATAGAGCAAGTAATGACACTGAGGATAACAAATGTTGCCAATGCCAGTACACACTGACCAGATTTTTCAGCCCTCTGATTGGAAATTTGTTATTCACTGTTTCTGAGAGAGTTTTAATACTGTTCTCTGTTCAAAATGCACCTAGAAGTGTATCTTCTGGAATACAATATATACAAAAAATATTTGAAAGAAAATGAGCATTTTTGTAAATATTTTAAAGGCAGCCTCTCAATTAAATTGAACCTTTGTAGAGCAACTGCTGGCCACTGGATCCTTCTTAAGTACATTTACTGTGCCTTGGGAATTCTATAAGGCAATAACTTACAGAAGTATTCCATGATCTTATATCCTTTAGATGTATTGTATTAATATATCAGATCTGAAAAGCATTGCCAGAAGAGGGCAGTGCTTGATCGCAATACAACAACCCAAAAATGGGTTGGAGTTTGGGGCTGCTTTGAATAGTTACCCTTGGGGATTAAGACTTTTATGTGTTTTCTCGTTTTAATACTACATAATTTATTCCTGATGAGAAAAATCTTCCAATTCATTTTGCCAGATCAATTATTTCATAGCAGTAAAGGACATCATATGTTCTGAAAACCATGTAACTTCTTTGTCTACTTGTGTGTCAGTAACGATGAATTTAAATTTTACTTTTGTGCCACGTGCTTTATTTTTCATGGAATAAAACATTTCTTAGAGTAGTGTACATGCTTAGAGGATCAAACTGTCTGTCTGGATAGCATTTTTAATATAGGAAATGGATATTTTGCTGGCAATAAGTATTAAGATAAGAGAAGTTGACTGTAGCGTTTGAATGGTACAGTACAATAATACAATCCTGGTTATACTGTCATGCTTTGTATTTGACTTGCAAAACATTTGCCAAGAAATTAATCATCACTACATTCAGTAATTATTTGAAATAAATGTTGCTGTTTATGTTTATATCACATGTGAACTAGCAACTAACCTTTAGATAATAATATTTTCATATGTGGTGATTTGCAAACAAATCTGTCTGTCTCTGTTGATCTGTCGATGTAGTGTAAAAACAGGTTATTTGTACTCATAAAACCCCAAACAATCCTGAGCTCTTTGGGGAAATTTGTTAGCAACAGCCCATCTTTTTTGGATGAGTATGAGATACAAATGCTGTACCAGCAAATAAGGATGAAATAATGTATGATAAAATAATTTTCTCAAAATTACTGTTACTTAGCACTCAATATCTAAGGAGCCTTTTTTTTTTTTGAAGAACCATAATATACATTGATAACCCTTAGAAATTCTTTGAACAATTGGAAGTATTCTCTCTCATACCAGATATTTGCTAACACTTTCCGTGTTAAAGGGTTTCTTTTTAATATGAGCTCTGCGATACGTTCACTAGCAAATCATAGGAATCATGGCTTGGTGGGTTCTCAGCTACAGGCTGTCCCGAGAGTAGCAAATTATCTTGATCATTTCAAACTAGCTTTAGAACAAACTCTAAAGTTGACACTACCTAGGTCAGTTTGATCTTTGAGGATCAATAATAAGAATCTGTTACTTCTCATAACTCTCTTAATAGCTTTGGGTAGTATTTTTTTTCTGGATAGACTGAGACAATTGGACATGGAAATTGGAAATGCGTGGCTTGGTAGTGGTTCCATTCCTATCTCACAGGTAAATTTTAGATGGTGTTCCTTAGAGATAGTTGCTCTTTGAAATGGGAGCTATTATATGGTTTGTGGTAATCACTTCTTTTGGCAGAGTTTTTTAAAATAACCCTGCTGGGTCTGATCAACATGACACCCAAATCTATTTTCTCTGTAACAAGAAATGATTTAGCTCCTCTAAATGCCTATCTTTAGTTACTAATGGGCTGGGTGAGGGATAACAAATTAAAATGGAATCCAGACAAAATATTGCAAGGGGGTGTGGATCTGCTTGTGAATGGGATTACCACCTCCCAGAAGAACTGGGTACATACTTTGGGTTGCTTCTGGATGCAACTCTCCCTGGTTTCCCTGACTGATGAAATACAGATGTAAGATTATTTTTACTGTACCCTGCCAAGAAATACATATTTTCTAAATTCTGAAGTCCAGCTCACGTTGTCAGTAACAATTCAATCTTTCAAAGGCTTTTGAGATGGTCAAATGTAAACCTGCAGGAAAAGAGAAATACAGCTCAGAAGTGCTCAAATCCTAGAGGCTATTATCTCCCAGCCCATGTGATGGCAACAAACAAAGTAAAATCTAACAGCCTGTAAAGGAAATCATAGCAGAATCAAAGTAAAGAACACCATCTAATATCTTGAGGCAGGCAGTTCTACTTACTCAATTGCCACCAAGAAAGCCCCTTTCTTGTATTACTAGTTGAAGTCAATGCTGCAAACAAGAGGGACTCTTTAAGTGAGCAGCTCCAAAATATTTAGACTCCCTCAATGTTGTTGAATCCTAACTATCGTTGTGTTTTTAATATGCAGTTTTGATAGGGTGTGATTCCAAGGAGATAGGTGAAAGCAGAAGCTTTAACATTATCTGCAATTCACAAAGATCTGCACTGCTGTCTGCCAGTTTGAAGCACTATTTATAGAGAGATTGGGGAGATTTAAAATCTGAAAAGCTCATTTAAAACCTGAAAGGCTTTAAAAAAATATAAAATATAATCCGGTGCTTACGAAGGTCTGGGGAAAAAAATGAAATAACATGATTCTAAGGATAGCACTATGCGTGCTATCCCAACCTTCTATTTTCATAAGATTTGACTCATTACCAGTACTCATTAATATTGCATTATAAAGAAGTAGAGCTGACTCCATTTTGTTGGTGGAGACAATACATAAACATGGCAGGTGACAGTAAAGAGGGCAGGTTATAGTTCACTATCTTAATTTCCTACCATACTGTGGAATGTTTTAAAAAGTTTCTGGGTTGGGGATGTTGCTGTTTTTTGCACTTTCTCATGTGTATCTTGCATTCTTCATGGGAGCAGGTCTGTGCTTGCTAAGTGCCAGTTGTTGTATTTGTATGCCATGCACGTACACCAAGGTGTCAAACTCGATTTCATTGAGGGCTGCATCAGGGTGGTGTTTGACCTCAGGGGGGCGTGGCAGGAGTGGGCGTGGCCAGCTTGACATCGCTTCTGTTGGGCACTTGTGATGGCCCTAGCGCTCTGCCAGTGAAAATGGGTTCCCAAACTCCGTTTCTGGCTGTGTCGGCCTCCTGCAACCCTCTGCCAGTGAAAATGGAGCTCGGGGGGCTTCACGTGGCCCTCCTGAGCTCCATTTTTGCTGGCAGAGGCACCACGGGCTGGTCCTTTGTTGTTTCCAGGTTGGCCCCGTGGGCTGGATCCAGCCCACGGGCCTTGAGTTTGACACTCCTGACCTATACAGTGCTGTGTAACAATCCAGGTTCCTCTTCCAATATGCAGCATGCTCAAAGGCAGGATTTGATAGTCTTCCGTAATCCCTCCTTAAATGCAGCTACTCCTGAGAAAGGGAGGTGCATATTACGAACTTGATCAGTGATAACATTATACAGCTTTACTGGATTGTATATATACAAGCCCCAATTCCCGTAGCATTTCAGCTAGTTTATTCTGCTGCAGTTGTCAGTTGCTATTTATTGAGAAAATGTATGAAGTTTCCTCTTTATACATCAGCCAATAACTTTCTAGTAAAAAAATACTGTCTCGCCATTCATCCTTCCTGCTTTCGGTGTTGCTTATCAAGATTTCCTTTTGATGAGGAGGTGCTGCTGCCAATGCCAGATGGTCCTATTTCTGAGAGAACTCGCTTTTTCTTAAGAGTTTACTGACTACAATACCAAATTAGCATAAGCAAATGTCAGCGAGTTAACAGAAAGCCAACATTCTTTCTCTCCCTTTTCTACCTTTTATTTCTCTTCCTCCCTCTATTATAGGCCATGGGGGTTGAGAGTGACCAAGAGATTGTGCAGATGATTGGAACCGAGGAGCACGTGATGGCTGCATTTGGCCCTAGCTTGGAGGAATGCCAAAAAGCTCAGATTTTCACACAGATGCAGGTGTGTGATATTCAAGCATCCATCTCTAGCGCATTTGTAATGAAACTGGTTTTTTTACCCTTTTAAAAAACAGTGAGTAGCAAGAAAACGCATTGGTACATCTTTTACTTGTCACCCCTCTTCGATTAATTAGGTCAGGAGAGCAAACCCATATGCAAAAGCCTATACAATATCTAACAGTTAATTGGAAAGGTTGAAGTAATAAAACTCTGGATTGCTCCATTAGATGGCTAATGAAGTTTATACTTTGTTCTAGAATAGTAACATATTAAACTTGTATCATGAATGGTGGTAGAGGTAACATTTTAAAATATCCTATCAAAATCTGAAATAACACAGTATATAATTACTGAAGCATTTGTCCCATTGAAATTACTTTGATGGGTAGGAACAGCCTAGCTCATATACAGTATTTTGACCATATGAATGGGAACTTTTAGCAGATTTACTGAAAATTATCTGAAATGAAACCAGACAAGCAAAATAAAAGCAAATATTCTTTACATAAACTGAAGGTGCTGCCTTATATTTCAAATTGCAATTTTTTAATATCAGAAAGAGCCAATATGATCAAATGAAAATGAGCCTTTGTAAACAGAAGCCATCTATTGCATAGCTAGGAAAAGAGATGCTTACCCATTCAGTGTTAAACTCAAGCTAGCTGATATATTGTCTTAGTTGTAAGAGATTAATTTGAAATAACAGAGTGTAACAGAGTAATTGTATTGCTCAGCAATTTCTACCCCATCACCTGCTTAAAATAATCTTGTCCTGCTCTCTGGTTTTGTTTTTAAGCCAGTCATGTTCTGGCTTGCTGGCTTCCTTGTAAAATAAAACATCTCAATAAATACTGAACTTCGCCAAGAGGAAAAAGTACATTGGCAATGATTTGTGACATGTACATCATGATGACAATACTGATTTTCAGCACACAGTCTTTTCACTTTGCAGGCATTGAAATATTTGGGAAATAAAGTCCGAAGGCAGCGAATGTGGGGAGGTCCAAAGAAAACCAAGATGGAGGAAGCAAGAGAGTTGTTGGCAACAACAATTCTAGCCCATGTGCCGGTAAGTGATTTGGTCTTAAACTACCAGATGCTCTTCTTACTTTGCAGAAATGACTACTAATGATACTGAATGCAGGAAGAACTGCTGCTCAATTATTATTATTAGCTTTTGGTTATAGTTTATATATACAATCATTTACATATCACCTTGCTTCATAAAACTCAAGGCAATACCAACTATTGTCAGGCCCAAATAATCAGGAACAAGTGTTGAGTTCAAAGCACTGAAAGTTTATTCTTGTCACCTATACCCAAGACTCTGAGCAGCTACCAATCCAAGTTAAATTGGTGATAGATAAAGGTCAATGGAATTCATGGGTGGGGGGACTGGACTTGGGTCTCTTGTGGCTGTGCAATGACTCCAAACTCATTATACATTTAACCCTGCCCTCCAGAACAGCCTGTTCACCTCCTACATCTATAAATCAACACTGCAGAAAGTAATTAAAATATATTTTATTTAATTTTAGGCAGGAGTAACAGATTTAAATTATATTAATTTTCCATTATTCATCCAATGTCAGTATTAATTGGTGTCCTCATTTATAAATGCATGCAACAACCTATCGCTTTCCATGCCTATGCAGACGAATCTGTAGTCTATCCTGCAGAATAGATTATTGACCCTGGGTGAGACACAAGACAGTCCTACTCAGAATTTTTGAGAGATATGTACATAATCAGAGACAGAATGTGTGTTATCCTAGTATCTATTAAACCCTGAAAAACTATTTGTCCATTAAATAAAACAGTATTCTCCTTCTCCATATTATACGCAATAACCACTAAATTGTTATTGCCACCAATAACAATAAAACCATTCATTGGTTCATTGGAATGGTTTTACTTTAAAGATACACTGATCACATAGCTGCAGCCTCTCTTCCATCACTGTCTCTTTTATAGCTTAGTTATTTTGAATCCAGGATCAGCACTATGCTCTGCAACACACTAGATATATTATATTGTAAAAAGATATAATTGACCATATGTAACAACAGGGTTAAGCAGAGTTAGCCATAAGTTAATGATCAGGCAATTATCTGGTTGGTAGTTTACATAACAATGAATGTATTGCCCTGAGATGGCATTTTCTCCAGTACTCTTACCTAGCTGTGGATAATATTGAAAAGTAATATGGAGTTTTACCCAGAAAAATTGAAAGAGTTTCCAGACATATTCTGTGTGCTGTCAGACCCATTCCCAGAAATCAGAAACTCAGGCAAACTGTGCTACCAGAAAATATGATGAAGATAGGTCATGACGGGAAAGGAAGAAAAAAGGCATTAAAAAAAAGAGATCACTTACAATCAAAGTGGCATCCAAGCATTTGATGCATGATGGATCAATTATGAAATCCAAGGGCCTTGTAGAGAGGAGAGTCTATAGTGGTAAATGCAATTTATCCCAGTACTACTCATTCTTTCAGTTTGCACGACTCTTTACTTAAAATGCCTAAGAGGGTTGTAAACATCAGCGTGGAGACATTTCCATGCAAGGTACTATCACTTAAGTTAACTTTCTAATTTTTGGTATTTCAGGTAAAAGAATTCAACTTCCGTTCCAAGTGCATCTATACAGCTGTGATGGTCCGCAGGGTGATTCTAGCTCAGGGAGATAACAAAGTGGATGACAGAGATTATTACGGAAACAAGAGGCTAGAACTTGCAGGACAAGTAGGTGCACCACAAAGCTTAGCAAAATTTGACTACGTTATGTTGCCTAATGTGTCAGTCAAATGCACATAGTCATTTAATTTAGTAATAAGTTGTGATAATTTCGTAACCAAATTGATAGGAGTAAAAATTCTGTTCCTTGATTTAAAATGAAAAGTCGTTTGCAAAAGATTACCTTCCCATCCAATCAAAAGGTAAAAGGTAAAGGAATTCCTGCAGTTTTAGTCCGCTAAAAGAGGCACGAATGGGAGCTCCCCCTGTGGCGCTCGGGTCTTGAACCTGGTCCAAAGAAGACACATTTTGTTTGGCTGCTTCCCCCTTGCTCACAGATGGGGCATAGCCATAGACTCCTAAAAATTGCCAATTCCCCTGGTGTGAAATGCAGAGATAGATGCTGCAGGTAGGATGTTTATCTCAATCTGATCCAAATGCAGAGTGGAAGAGAGCCTTTGCATGACATATGCTGAGATGGCTCTGGAATTCAGCAGAAAAGAAATGGCAAATACAAAAAGGACAAAACTGCCTTTCATATTCTTTAAGGGGCAGGAGTGGGAGGAAGGACAACCCAAATTTGAGCAAGTGTACTTAAAAGTAAAGGTTTATACATACATTAACGTGGGTAAAATTCTATCTATTTCATGATTGTTGAAAGAAGAAAGACTAAGTTTTTGAGCAGTGCTGAATGGTGTATTCTTCATTATTTACCTTTTATGTAGTAATTGTTCTAATTTTTTTAGAAACATACTACAAAACTCTTTACTATTTATTATATTTTTTAAAATACACTACTCAAAAAGTACAATTATATGTTTAGTTGATTAATCCTCCACTTTATAGCAAATTAAATCAACTATAATTTGCTTTCATTAGATTATTCTTGTGATAATGCTTTAGCTACAAATCATTACAGCAGTTTCAGGTCCAAGTATACTTTGAACTTGCCACAATTATGTTCAAATAAAACGATTTTTAAGTTAGAGTTTCATAAATAGTATGTCTATTGCCTTATTAGTTATTTTAATATTAATGATACTTTTGTAACTTAAAAATATATCTTGCAGACATGTTTCTGCTATTATTAACATAATGTCTGCATTATATCTGCTAAATAATAAAGCACCTTACTTTAAGCCTGTTAGTGTTTTCAGTTAATGTTTCTGTCTAAATGGCTTTCATCCTTTAAAAAGCTGGCAGTGTTTCTGGGCTAAAAATTCAGTTGCTTAAAAATTTGAATGAAAAGGGATTGATCCTGTATTAGGAGAAAAGCAGAGCAGTCTGCACAATGTGAGGACATAAAAGGTATTGTGTCTATAAAAATGTGTGAAAACAATAGTAGCTAATTTCACACCCCATGGGACAAGGGAGCACAAAATGTGCTTTAGCTTTAGATAACAGTTGTTTCCACTAGCCAAGCTGGTTTACAGAGCTTTTTCTTCATTTTTTCAGCCCACAAGAGGCTTGGTAGGCCAGGTGCCAGCAGAGGTGTTAGCAAAACCTACCGACTCCAAGCTTAATCTTTTCACCTACCTTTTCTCTTTCCTTAATGTGTTCATTATTTGCTGAGCATTTCCCTCCTCTTTGTCCTCAGGGTTTGTTTGGCATTTTTTTCTCTCTCTCTCTCTCTCTCTTTCTAATTCAGCTTGCTTTGTATGGGTGAGATATGGAACAGCACCAAAATCCGGCACCCTGGAAAGGAAAGGATTTCTACCCTATGACAAAAGAAAACCGTCTTGACTTCAGAGATTGACTAATCCCAGCTGTTCTGATAATATAATTAAGGCTGCCTAATGTCTTTAATTTTGCAACCAGTTTGTGTGAAAAGGAGAATTTGGCACTCTAAAGCCTTAAACAGTAAATGGCAATCTCAAGGAGCCTAATTAGAATTCTCTGACATTAAGCTAATTGGTGAAATTCTATTTCAGCAGCTTAACTTCTTTATTATTATTATTTTCCTCAGGATTTTTGGTGGAAATCAATTGATGAACTGTCACTTCTTTCCCTCATTATATCCTCAACCACATTTGGGTATAATTTACTTCCCAGTCCTCTTTTTGAAAGGCCTTGTGCTTGCAATGAAAATTTAATGATTATTATTGCTGGGATTCCATTCCATTCTGTGTTTAATCACTTACTCTTGATCTAAAAAAATAGGCTGTCATGAATCTTTGCCAGGCGCTTAGGAATAAACCCCTTTAGAATAAACAAAAGTCAAAAAAAAAGTCACTCTAACTTTAGAATAGGTTGGTAGAGAAAGAAAATAAGGCTG
>JAOYMU010000283.1:18411850-18422810 GCA_025802295.1 Psammodynastes pulverulentus
CTGTGTGTGTAAGGGTGGTGGTGGTGGGAGATTTGGCCATACAAAGTTTTTCCAGGAAGAGGCCCATATTAAGAGGCTGCACAGTCCTGGATGAAGAAGAGGGGAGGAGGTTCCATCTTGTTCTGTTCAGGATTTTGAAAGTTATTCCAGAGCAAAGAGATGGAATACACATCTAACTTCGTTCACATATTTTCTCTCCAACATTCCATTGGATTAGTAAGAAGATGAGAGACTCGGCGGTGACCACTCATCCTTATATTTCTATATCAGAAAGACCCTTTCTCAGGAATTTGAAAACAGTTTGGTCTAGTAATTAAGACACTAGGCTAGAAGCCAGGAAACTAGGAGCTCTAGTCTCTCTTTAGCCTTGAAAGCCAGCTGATGACTTGGGGGCTAATCATCAGGAGATGATGAATTCTAGTTCCACTTTGACATGAAAGCCAGCTGGATGACTTTGGGCCAGTCCTTCTTTCTCAGCCCAATTCACCTCACAGGGTTGGGGTGAGGAAACTAGGAAGAAGGTATGTTGGATAAGTTTATCACCTTGATTTAGTTGTAAAAACAATAGAGGCAGGACACAAATACATAAATAAATTTGGAACCTACGGATGCTCATTGTCCATTTAATACTTTTGTATTCTACCACTGGTAACAAATCTAGGCAGCAATTTAAAAATATTAAGCAGCAATAATCTTTTTTAAAAAATGGGAATTAAAAGCAAGGATGTAGATGTAGCAAAATACCGAAACCACCCATTGATTTTGGAGCAAAGCAAGCAAGCAAATAAATAAACAAAAATCTAAAGAATAAAATAAAACAAGTAGCAAGACAGCTGTTCAGCACTCCTTACTATGATGTCCTGCAGCTCTCATAACTCTTACCCTTTGGTTCCAGCACATATAGAAAAAATCAGTGCATGGACATGAGCTTCTTCATTGCTAACATCTTCCTTTGACCAACTCATCTGTACCTTTTGGGTTACTCCTGGTCCAGGCTCTGTTGACATCCTATATTGAGTCCTTCATTCAGACTGTGAAGCCTTCTCCATCTCTGTTTCTGCACTTTTGTGTAAAGTACAGCACTACAGAAATATGGCATCAGTGGCTCAAGCAACAAAACTATTTAAAACAATCTCTTGAATAACCCTCGGGACAATTCCAAGCAGATGTACAGAGCAACTGCTAACCCTGTTTACATCTTTTTCCTTTGGCTTAGCTTGCCAATTTTGGTCTTTTTCAAACTGGAAATTACAAGGTGCTTCAAGGCCACCTGTTACCTTTGCAGAAACAGAGGTACCGGCTTTGTCAGGAACAGAGAAATTGTGCTCCAATGAGCCAGTAAGTCATTTCCTTTACTGTCAAAAGGGAAGTGTGTGTGCAAGGAAGCCATTTTGAAGGAATGATTTGACAGCTGGAATGGTGCCTGCTCCTTTACTCATGTGGTGACCATCTGTTCTTGCCTCTTTCCACCAATCAAGGGGTTTTTTGTTTTGTTTTTTAAATATGCAGCTCTCCAAACACGTCTGGCGCATTGCTTGTGTGGGAGACACAATGTTGTTTTTTAATCTTTTTTGGGACATGTATGGAATTGAGCTATACATCTTTTCTATGTAAAGCACCAGCAACGGGCCACATTTTTTTCCCCTCCAAACCAACTTTGCAAATCATTTTTCTGACTGGATATCTAGTGAGAACATTTTTTAAAAATTCTTCTTTATGAAAAGGATTTCTTATAAACAGAGGAGGAAGTACACTTTCAAGTTATTAATGGTTAAGTCATGGCATCAAAAAGTGATGCAAGATTAACTAGATCCCAATCCTGCTGTGAACCTCTCCACAGCCTACATCACATGCAGAATTATTTACTTATTTAACAGTAGAAAACCTTTCAAGTTCAAGATCCTTAATTGCAGTCCAAAGTGAACTGAGTATCTGGCAAATTTACTGTTTTATTGACAATGCATGTCATGAAACTACAAAAGCTAATTTTGCTCTCCAAAAAATGCATGCAAGAGACAAGAGATGGGATAGATCAGGCAAGGGTCATGTCAGGGTAGAGAACACACAGAATCAGAATTGGGATTCTTTTATGCTTTCAGGCACACCTATTCCTGAGTTTAGATATCTTTTGAAGGTATTCAACACACCCCACTCTCCATAATGGTTGCATGGCACAACTATGCAGAGACATCAGTTTTGAGGAGAGGAGGGCTACTCTCTGAGGTAAAAAATCACTGAACATTAAATATGTAAGGTAAAAGTTCCCCTCGCACATATGTGCTAGTCGTTCCTGACTCTAGTGTGTGGTGCTCATCTCCGTTTCAAAACCCAAGAGCCAGTGCTGCCTGAAGATGTCTTCGTGGTCATGCGGCCGGCATGATTAAACACCAAAGGCGCACGGAACACTGTTACATTCCCACCAAAGAGGGTCCCTATTTTTCTACTTGCATTTTTTACGTGCTTTCAAACTGCTAGGTTGGCAGAAGCTGGGACAAGTAACGGGAGCTCACCCCGTTATACGGCACTAGGGATTCGAACCGCTGAATTGCCGACCTTTCAATCGACAAGCCTCAGTGTCTTAACCACTGAGCCACCGCATCTCTCTATTTTAAGATAAAAAGCTCTCAATTTTGCCTAAATTTTAAAACCATTTTTCCCCCTGAAAGGTCATGATTAAGTTCCCTATCTATATTTTTCAAAGTACCTCTAGGTGTTTTACAGTAACTGCTTCTAAGAGAATTGTAAAATTTTCAGTTAATCAGTTCTTTTTGTTCTCCAGACTATGCATATTTATCACATCAGGCCATTCAGCAGCTCATGGAAACCAAACTATAAAAGATACTGTCTTTTAGCACTTCCTCTAACTTGGAATGGTTTTAATAAAGAGGCTAATCAAGTTGCTTATGTATTATTTATTGGCTAAATTTCGTTCTGTTTATCTAAAATCTGCCCAATGAGGTGACAGAACTGCAAATTATTCACTATTGGAAAATCAATTGTTCTCTGTTAGGGGAATTTATCCATATTGGCAAAAAGTTTCCACCACCTGGAAAACCATTGGTTTCTGGAGGTTTTTTCCCCAAGAATAGCAATAAACTGGATTCCATAAATACATCTGTACTGTTCTAAATTAATAGGAGTAAAAAGGGGAGAGTAGTTATCATGAACTCTTAATACTAATTGGAATTAATAAATTACTAAGAAATATATGTTTTCAAATATTTTAAAATATATGAACGCCTGCATATTAAGTTAAAAACATTTGAGGATTTCGTGCTGCAGAATTTTAAGGACAGAATAGTGGGAGATGTAGTGTATTCTATATAATAAAAGATCTTCTGTTGAACATGGTACATAAAGTTTTAAAATTACACTAAATATCTAGAAGATACTGTCCTAATGGCAAGTTCTATTTTTAATCTTTTCAGTAGAAACTGATAATACTGCAGCTGTGGCTTCTGATCTTTTAATTGTGGCTTGGCCTACATTCTTTATACTGTGGGGCTTAATCGGGGTTTAAATGTCATAGGATTATTTGTCTTTCTGAATTTTAAGTGCTTTACTATTTAGTTCCGTGGGTATCAGTTTGTTCTTGCTGCCTTTTTGCATGGTTACAAAGTAGTTCAGATTTTTACAGCTAAAAAGAAAACATTATAAACATGAACTAATTTTGGATTTTGGATTTTGCACATGGGAAAAATTACAAACCTTTTGCACAACATCAGAATATTTAGGCTTGAAAAATCAGAACTTCACATACACTATCCCAAACCAGACTTTGAATTAGCAATTTTCATTAGTGATGTGCAGCTTTTCTGATGCAGAACAGAAAAAGTACTTGGAAGAATGGGGTCATTTTTGCTGTACCTTTCTTTAAAAAGAACTACTTTTCCCCTAAGAACTACATAATTCCAGTAAAGTGTACCTTTAAAATATGGAGAATATGGAGAGGCTATCAGAGTATGACAAGATCATGGCACCTTAGTGCCATCTCTTGAAATTTATATATATATTCCTATATGATAGTGTGTCTACTGACCAGGAAAAGAGATAGTTTCCTTAAGCTACATCACCTTTGAAAACATCTCTCCTGCATTGGATCTGAAGAGCAGCATAGGAGAATATATAGGAGATTGTTTAATGTAACTTTTATCCTAGCCACAGGCATATTCACCAATGTCAGTTGAAAAGTTCCAAGACTGATGATTGTCCTTGATTTAAATAACTTTTCCCTATGAGTCAGGGTAATTTCATATCCCTGTGAGTTACTATTTAAGTGCACAAAATCATCTATTCTTGAGGGCAATAAAAAGGACAAATGAAGAACCCTCTTCATTAAAAAATGTTATCAAAATATTCTTAATTTAAAAGTGTGTTTCAAATTTTGCTGTTTTGTGTTAATAGTCAAATAATCAGTTTTATTTTTTATCGGTTCTCCTTTGTTTAAATAGTTGCAATGGGGGCAAATATTCATAAAGTTTGTTATACAAAGATTTATTTGTCAAAATATAGATCTTAATTCTATGCTCCTGGAAAAAAGTAGGTACCTTTATCAGAAATCAGGGGCATGCAAAATACATAGAATCTATTGATATGGTACTCTAGTCTATAAGGAGCATTATATTGAAATAGAAATCTGATGTGCCTTCATATAAACCTGATTTTCTTTTTTAAGTATAATTGATAGTATGCATGTGTCCTTAAAATTACATGCCATGGGTTTTGAAAAAAATTTACTTCCAAAACACTGAAAGTTAATGTTGCAATCTAAAACTTTGTTTTTTAACTATAATGGTTGTCTCCTTTAGTTATTTTTAGTACATATTCAAAGATCTGTGTGTATGTATATATATTTAGGTAGTGGAATAATTCTTTAAACTTTCATATGCATAGAGTAGTTTTTGTGTCTCAACAACTTTGACTTTTGTTGTAGAATTTGAAAAGGACTTATTATTTTGCTGTATTAGAAAGCCTTTAGTATAAAGTAACATGTAAAACCAGTAGTTTAAAATAACATTTTAACTTAATAATGAAGCAAATACATTCTTAGACTGAAAAAAATATTGTTAGCATTCTAGAGACAAAAAAAGCAGAGGCGCTGTTGCTCAATTCATTATAAATATGTATGTTTTTTAATGTTTCAATGGATCAGCTTTTTAGAGTGAGAGTAGAATTAAGAATTTTAACTTGATTCTGAAAATAGGAACTTTTAAAGATGCCTTGTAAAAATAGTGGGGTTTTTTCCCCCGTGAGTCTTTCTAAATATTTTGTTTTAACGTCTAATCTCATTATGCTTTCTTTGTGTTTAACTTGTATTAAAATCTGTCAGCTATGACTGGTCTCATAAGCACAGTCAGCGGACCAGAATAAGTTAATTATTTACTTGTGTCACTAGTGCTCTTCATCTAATGAAATGCACAGCTGTGTTAGATCTGCAGTTGGACGTCTTGATTCCATTGTTATACAAGTCAGCAAAGGGTAGAAGCTGCTATGATGGAGAGGCCTCTGTTCTTTCTGCTGTTCTGCCTTTCTGTGTCGATTTCATGGATCTTTTATCATTCACTTTCACACAAAACAAACAACACAGTGGCTGTCTGCTATGGGAACCGTCTTGGCATATAAAAGGGTTTCAGTGCCTGAAGTAATTTTAAGTTAGCCCAGATTTAATTTTTGCCTTATAGGTGCCCTTTCAGCATAATAACACCAAGCAAGTTCTTAGAGGAGGGAAATGTGTAGATTTGACCAAAGCTGACCAATCTATGTGTTAAAAAAAATAAATAGTGGGTGTGTGAAGCAGGTGTTGAATACTTGATGTACATAAGAACCAATTATCTTGGTAAACATCCCCTGTATCTGTATTTATATTTTGTGTGTGTGTAATACTTTGTATGTTTGCTAGGAAATAGCCAGTTTCCTATCATGGACTACATGCATTTTCCCCATGGACAGTCATTTTTATACTATTTGTACTTATTAAACCTCATGGTAGTTGCTCCTTTTGAAATATGGGTTTCAACTGTTTTTGAAAATTTGATCTTATCAAATTAAAGTGTGAATCACTATTTAATTATGAATTAAATTGTGTAGACTGCATAGACAGGTTAAGGTATTAGAGAAGAACTGGATGACCTTGGTTCCAAGTTCACTCTTAAGCATGGAAGCTCACTGGGTGTCTAAGGCCAGTCTCTGGTCTCTATTGGGAGGTTAAAAATGAAGAGAAATAACCATGCAAACTGCCTTGAGGAAAAAAGACAGGCTATCAATCTAATCACTAAATATTTTTTTTTAAATCTTGTTTTGCTATGTTTTCCCTACTCCCTGTAATCTTAGTTGTTTGATCTTTGTTCTGACCAAGCCCCAGGATCACTATACTATCCTTCTTTCCCTTCAAAAGTAAGTCAGTTAGTTGACTTAATTATTTTTAGTCAGCTCATTATGACTATTAAGTTTTCTCTAGGTTAAGACTTCATGTGCGTAAGAATATTTTTGTAGGAAATGTTTTAACACTATTTTCTAACATAAAACTTAACATTCGTCCAGTAATTCTTCATTCAGGATAGGAATTGAAATACATAAAAACATAATATATGCTATTGATCTGATGTACAGTATGAATTCTTTGCTTTTCTTTGAAAGATGCACTCTGTTCTAGGAGTCTGTGGACTGATTGTACCTCAGGAAGACATGCCATTTTGTGATTCAGGAATCTGCCCTGACATCATTATGAATCCCCATGGCTTCCCGTCGCGTATGACGGTATGTAACAGCATACATTTATAACTGCATTTCATTTTAACGGATTTTTTAAATGCTAAGATTTTTTTAAATAGATCTGTCTATTGGCAATGTCAATTCCCGAATTCTACATTATTCTTCATAGGGTAGAACTAATGTGCAGTCCATTGTGTATCTTGAAAGCCTGTGTTTTCCTGCATGCTGAAAGAAACTGGTTTGCCCAATATTTCCCAGGTTTATGCTTATCTATTGGGTCCTTTATATTCATTATTTATTAGTAATGTGCATCTTCATAAAACAATGGAAAGCTGCTTTAGTGAAGAATCTGATATAAATGAATCTCTTAGTTACAGCCAGCATGATCAAACATAAATAAATGTGTTGGACTCTGCATTACGTAGCCTTTGTTAATTGTCTTCTACCTAATTCAATTTGTTGCTTACAAAACATTGGTTAAATGTCAGAAGGGCCATCCCAGGTTTCTTGGTGCTTGTCTTGGTTGATCAAACCCAGTTCATAGTTTTGCTTTAGCTCACTGATTCTATACTCCTTTTCTTAAAATGTTAAAGAAATATAGCTATTTGTACATCATCATCATAAACTTGTAGCAAGCTCAGTTAGGAAAGACATTTTCTTGGTTATATTGCCCAAGGAGAATAGATAAAGCTGTGTGGAAATAGAATAAATGTTCTCTCTGGCATTCACTAAATATACACCAAGAGCTAAGATACCTTAATTTCAACACTTCCGTTCTTCTGTTGTATCTTAAGTACAACACTCATCTTCCTTATCACAAATTGCTTGTGGTGAAGCATTATCACTGTGTTGCCCAGGTAGGAAAACTCATCGAACTTCTGGCAGGAAAAGCTGGAGTCCTAGATGGCAGATTTCATTATGGAACGGCATTCGGTGGCAGTAAAGTTAAAGACGTGTGTGAAGATCTTGTTCGTTATGGCTATAACTATTTGGGGAAGGATTACGTAACATCTGGCATCACAGGGTAAGAATACCTTAAAAGGGTATTTGGAAACATAGGAGTGCCTGTTTTTAATGCATCTTCGTGTGTTGAAAATATATGTAATGATAATGTGTACTGAATTTGATATGAATGATTTCAAAAAGGGTTTTTTAACCCCTTATCCCCAAATCATCTCATAACACAAAACAAAAAACAACTTTCCCTTGTTGGAAAGTCTTGTTTACTAATGATATTTTGCTAATGATATTTTCAAGGCCCTTGGCCGACATTTTGTGTGCTCATGGGAGGAGTTTAGTGCCTTCCATTGTATAAAGTCATATAAAATATAGTATTGGAGGCAGGTGTTAATCAACTGGGGCTTTTTTTCTCTGGAGCTTTTGTCAATTATTGAGTCAGTCTGGCAGAACTGCCTGATCTCTGAGATTCCTGCTGTGTTGATTAAACTATCTTCGGAGTTGTGGTGTTCAAAGGAATATGAGATGACTTAAGAACAGGATAGAGCCATATGACAATGTGTCTTTATCTTAATTCTGATTTTCAATTTCTTATTCCCTCCTATTCCAAAACCAACATACCATTGACACTAACTTATTCCAAGTATGGAGGATTTTTTTTAATCTTAAATCAAATTTGATTTAAGGGAAATAAACATTAAAAAAAAAAGCTGACAAGATTTTCCAGACCCAATGGATTGAGATGTTAAATCTTCAGTCCCCAGCAGCAGGTAACTTTCTTTTAGTTTAAATAAAATTCTATTTTTAAGACCTTAATCACATTTTTGTGTGATTCCTACCATAGAACAGTGCCACTGATTTGCAGTAATATTGATCAGGAGGTTGAACATTAGATGCTTCCCTCAGAGCTCTGGTTGTCCACCCCTATGTTATTCTTCTGTGTGCAAGTCAGTAAAACAGATGCCTTTTTTAAAAAAAACTTTTTAGGAAAATAGAAGAGTTAGCGATCACAAAAAGGGAGAGAGGGAATTTGCATCGCTTCCCACAGTCATGGGAAGAAGGAAGAGGGACAATTGAATTTGTCTCCATTGCTGCTTCTGCTGTTCCTTAACACTGTTTGCCATTACCCCTGCTACATTTCTCCACTTCTTTTTACTTCCGGTGTGGTCCCGTTTTCAGGCCCTCCATCTTGGTAGCTATGCTAAAAGTCCTTTTCAGGAATTTCCTTCATGTAAAAAAAAACAAAAAACCTGAACTAGTATTTTTCTCTTCAGATAACAGTATTCACCTTGTACCAAATAGTAATAGTAATAGTTATAGTTTTGGCTTCTGTGAGGATGGGACTTGGCTAAAACGTAATGAAGAAAAAAACCCAAGTTATCTACTGTACAGTTTTTCCATATGTTGTATTTTTACAGTTCATTTCTCTGCTTTTATTTAATTTCCTTCTCAGGGAACCTTTAGAAGCCTATATCTATTTTGGTCCTGTGTATTATCAGAAACTGAAGCACATGGTACTGGATAAGATGCATGCAAGAGCTAGAGGACCCAGAGCAGTTCTTACCAGGTATGAAGGAAACAAGGACACAAATGTACAAAATGAATAACATCTAATGATGTAAAGAAAGCACTAAAGTGAGATTGCTACTGTTTTTCAGCTCTTATACCAGTGCACATTTTTCACATATATTCCAAATTGTTTTCAATTATATTGGTGGTGGTTACTATTATTTCTTAGATTCATGTCTTCCACTTCCACTTAAGCTTAATTCCCGTTTACCTCAGAGAAAACCTCTGTGAGAAAAGAAGAGCTCAAAGTAAGTATAATTGATCAAGCGCCATCCAGGAAGCTTCAAACTGAAGTTGGACTTGAATTTGGTTCTCCTCACTCCTAAAAAACTAAATATTACACTGTATTCAAGTTCCTTTAAATAATATATACACTGAATGAATATTTCCAACAAATAATGGAGGAGAACGTATTCTGTTTTGCATTATATAGAGGTGATCAGATGCTTCTTCTATTTCTACTGCTGGATCCTTAGCAATTGAAGGAAGGACACAATTTATAAGGGTAGTCCTCAACTTAAAACCACAGTTGAGCCCAAAATTTCCATTGCTAAGCAAGGAAGTTGTTAAGTGAGGTTTGCCCCATTTTTCAATCTTCTTGCCACTTTTGTTAAGCAAGTTGTTGCAGTTATTAAGTGAATCATGCGGTAGTTAAGCAAATCTGGCTTCCCCTATTGACTTTGCTTGTCGGAAGCCAGCTGGGAAGGTTACGAATGGTGATCACACGATCCCAGGATCGTGCCAGTTGTCAAGCAGCCAAATTCTGATCACGTGGCCATGGGTCGTAATGTGAAAACCAGTTGTAAGTCACTTTTTTCACTGCCATTGTAACTTCAAACGGTCACTGAAAGAATGGTTGTAAGTCGAGGGCTACCTATATACACACTATTGAATCGTAACTGCATGTGTCACTGGAAATAAAATAATTACAAACATCTTGGTTTAAAGGCAGCCCACTGAAGGCCGATCCCGTGATGGAGGATTGCGTCTGGGAGAAATGGAAAGAGATTGCTTGATAGGTTATGGAGCCAGCATGCTGTTGTTGGAGAGGCTTATGATTTCAAGTGATGCGTTTGAAGTAGATGTATGCGGCCAATGTGGATTACTGGGCTACTCTGGCTGGTAAGTAGACGTTCGCTTGATAGTGTATTTTCTTTTATATATATATATAGTTTATAGTTTGTTTTCGTAGGTTTTCAAGGGTATAGGTATACAAGTCTTGGCGCATTCGGGTCTTTTCCCGTGTAAGATTGAGCTTGTCTTGGCGACATTTCAGCTCAGGATGTTACCACACAGCCTATTACCTCCCCACCAGTATTTATAGAGAGAAGGCAGCTCCGATCGCGCTTTGCTCTCACAGGCACGAAGCCGCAAGCACCAGCCTGAAGATCACGAGTGGGGCCTTGTCGAAACATCGCCAAGACAAGCTCAATCTTACAAGGGAAAAGACCCGAATACGCCAAGACTTGTATAGTTTATAGTTTATTTATACATTTTTCTCTTTACATACATAAGTGCTTTATGAACAGTGTGTTGTCGATTGCTTACATAATACTATTTTTCCAGTTCCCAATTTCTACCTCTGTTATCCAACCGTTGGTAAAAAAAGTTCCATGTTCGAAAATATTCTGTCTTCTTTTTCTTTTACCTTCAGTGTCATTCTCCAGTGTAGATCAACGGTATCCAGGGAAGGCATGGGTTAACTCCTCTACTTCCTGCTTTA
>JAOYMU010000283.1:18453913-18465067 GCA_025802295.1 Psammodynastes pulverulentus
GACTCTCTCATCGTAGCTCTATAGACAGAGTGTGAAACTGAGGACACTCCCTCCTGTCCATCATCTCCCAGTTTCGGCGATGTCGTAGCGAGGGCAGCGGAATTCTTGTCCAGACGTCCTCAGTTGTACCCTGGACCAGCCGTTACACAGGGCGGGGCTGGATCCCATCACCTTATCCTGAGAAAAAGCGTTCAGGTAAGACCAACGCCTCTTCTCCAGTACAAGGTAATGGGATCCAGGAAGTATGGGACATACCCAAGCTCAGCTACAGCCAGGGAGGGTCTCCGGATGGTCCTGACTACTACTGCCTGACACCATCCATTGAAGAACCCTCCTGCCAAAAGCAGCATCCGCCGAGGCAAAAGAATCCAATCTATAGTGCCTGATAAATGGCATAGGGGATGCCCAAGTGGCTGCCCTACACACTTCCTCCACAGATGCCTGGGTGGACCAAGCCGCAATGGTGGCAGCACTCCTGGTAGAATGCACTGTTATGCCCTACGGCCTAGGCACGGCCTGACTGTCATAGGCCTTAGAGATGGCAGCCCTAATCCACCTGCCTATGGTAGAGGAGGAAACCTGTCCTAACGAAGCCTCCCTGAAGGAAACGAACAAGGCTTCTGTCCTCCTAATACCAGCTGTTCGTCTTAGATAAATGCGTAGGGCCCTCCTAACATCTAACCTATGCCAATCCTCCTCCCTAGGGTGACTGGTATTCAGGCAAAAATTTGGCAGAACCAACTCCTGCGCCTTATGGAATAAGGTATTAATCTTGGAAATAAACGCTGGGTCTAGTCTAAGAACCACCCTGTCGTTATGAAAAACACAGAGGTCCTGTCGCATGGACAGGGCCACCAATTCTGAAATTCTCTTAACCGAAGTTATGGCTACTAGAAAAACCACCTTATAGGTTAAAAATTGTAACGAGACCAATCTTAATGGCTTGAAAGGGTCCCCTTTTATTGACTGTAGGACCAAAGTAAGATCCCAAGTAGGATACTTGTGCACCACAGGGGGCCTCAAATTAGTAGTGCCCCTGATAAACCTCTTGATAAGAGGATGCTGCGCTAAAAACTCTAATCCAGTGCAGGACAGAACTGATGCTAAAGCTGCCGCCTCTCTGCGGATAGTATTAGGTGATAGTCCTTTAATTAAGCCTTCCTGAAGGAATCCCAACAGTTGAGCCACAGACAACCTACCGTAATTTACATTATGCCTGTGGCACCAACCGCAAAAAGGCATGGCGTCGTAAATACGGTTAGTGGATGGTCTTCCAGCCGCCTGAAGGGTAACTATCACATCCTCCGAAAAGTCTCCTGCCACTAGGAGTTCGCACTCAACAGCCAGAAGGTCAGTTGAAGCCACTGTGGGTCCGGATGTCATACTGGACCCTGGCAAAGCACGATCTGCTCTGGTGGGATCCTCCACAGCTTGGCTACCGACAGGTCCAACAAGTCCGCAAACCACGGTCTCCTGGGCCAAAAGGGTGCCACCAGCAACAATGTCGCCCCCTCTGACTGAAGCTTCCTGAGCACCGCCGAAATCAGCGGAAGCGGCGGGAATGCATACAGAAGACCCTGGGGCCACCGACATCTGAGTGCATCCACTGCTTCGGCCCCTGGTGCCGGAAAACGGGAGAAGAACCTCGTCAGTTGAGCGTTGGCTGGTGATGCAAATAGATCCACCACCGGGCTCCCGAAACGAGCCGACAACCACAGAAACAAGGCTGGGTGTAACTGCCACTCTGATGGATCCACAGTGGCCCTGCTGAGCCAATCTGCCTGCACATTGGACGAGCCCAAAATGTGCTCTGCTCTGATGGATAGTATATTCCTCTCTGCCCAACAACCAAGGACCTGGGCCTCGGCCATAAGGGACTTGGAACGTGTACCCCCTTGCCTGTGGGCTTTTGTGGCCACATTGTCGGTGAGAATCAGAACGTGACATCCCTCCAGGATTCCCTGGAAGGTTTTGAGAGCCAGACGGACTGTGTGGAGCTCCAACCAATTTATATTGTGCTTCAACTCAGTCCGCGACCATCTCCCTTGAGTCACGTTGTTCTGACAATGGTCCACCTAACCCAACAGGCTTGCATCTGTGGTCACCATGATGCAATACGGGTTGGTGAACAGACTTCCCGACACTACCGCTTGCGAGGACCACCAAAGAAGAGACATTAGTATTTTCGGTGGTAGTCGGACCTTGGTCAAGGGGGTACCCCTCCCGGCTCGCTGATACGGCAGGAGGAACCATTGCAAGGGCCTGGCGTGAAGTCTCACCCAGGGAACGATCCCGATACACGAGATGAACTTCCCCAGCAGTTGTGACAGGGAGACAAGAGAAGCCAACTTGCGACGCCTCAGCTGTAGAACCAGGGACCAGATATCTGCCACACGCTCCGGCGATAGGAATACCCTGCAAGCCGTGGAATCGATGACTGCCCCAAGATAAATGAGGCTCGTGGTCGGCACCAAATGGCTCTTCTCCATATTGACCGAGAAGCCGTGCAGCTGAAGAATGTGAATGGTGGTCAGGAGATCTCGTTCCGCCCGTTGGATCAAAATGTCGTCTAGGTAACATTGCACTCGGATGGGCAGTGACCGTAGGTGGGCCGCTAGAGCTGCAAGCACCTTTTAAAATGTCCTGGGGGCTGATGCTAGACCAAAGGGGAGGGCCTTGTATTGCAAGTGTCTCCCTTGGTAACAAAAATGGAGATACTGCCAGTGGAGCGAGTGGATTGGAATGTGCAGGTACGCTTCCATGAGGTCTAGAGACGTCATGTAATCTCCCTCTCTGACCCCCTGAAGTATAGAGGAGAGAGAGTACATCTGAAATTTTCTGTATAAGATAAATTTGTTTAGGCCCTTCAAATTGAGAATGGCTTTCCATCCCCCGGAGCACTTGGGGACAAGGAAGAGGATTGAATAATAACCTTGTCTCTGGTAAGGCTCCGGAACCAGCTCTATCGCCTGAATGGTGAGGAGGTGAGATATGGCCTCCTCCATGAGTCTTCTCCTTGCTACGTCCTTTGAAACCAGGCACTGCAAAAACACTTTTGGGGTGGGGCCAGAAACTCTAGTTTGAGTCCCGAACGGATGGTCTCTCTTACCCACCCGTCAGTAGTAATCCCGTCCCACCGGCTGCTGAACAGACCCAGTCTTCCGCCGATGGGTGCTGAGATCTTGTAGTCACCGAGGCTGTCTATAGGGGCGGCCGCCCCCCCCCCTCGAAAGGGCCATTTGGACTGGCCCTGGGGCTTGTTCCTATCCCTAAAGCCCTGCTCAGCTTGATATTCTCGCCTGGGAGGAAAGGACCTGCCGGGCCTCTGATACCTGGGGGTCAAATAACTGGGACGATATGAAGGACCCCTAAAGGATGTAGAAGGACCACTATCCACTCGTCTGAGTAGATTGGGGAAAACTTTTTTATCCCTCGACTCTACCAACAACAGATCTAAGGACACTCCAAACAGCTTATCTGAAGAGCCAGGAGCAGATGCCAGCCTCCATTTCTTCTTGCTGTCTGCCTGCCAGTGCCTGAGCCACAGAAGGCGCCTGGCCGCCATGGAAGACGCCATGGCCCTGGCTCCAAATTTTGTCAAATTCAGGGTGGCGTCCGCCGAATACTCTGTCGCTGCCACGATTTGGTTAAAATCTTGGTGTGTGTGCAGATCGCTGGGTGGAATACGTTCCTGTAGCTGTCTCAACCACAACAGAGCCGCTCTAGAGAAAAAGGATGCCGCCGTGGCCGACTTGATCGCCCAGGCCGCTGCCTGATGAGCCTTGCGAAGTGAAATCTCTACTCGCCTCTCATCCAGCTTCAGCACCTCCTCAGCATCCAATAAAGTAGCGGAAGGCGTGGCAAGGGCTACCACCGGTTCGTCTACCTCCGGTGTGTTCAGCAACTCTGCCAAATCAGATGAAATATTATAATATTTCTTATCAAAAGCTGAGGGATTGGAATGGGCCCCTGGAGTAGCTAACTGGCGCTTAACCATTTGTAAAAACGGGAGGAGCTGGGATGGTTTCAGCCTCCTCCAAGGGTTCAGAAAACAAAAGGTCAGAAGGATACCCCGAAACCATAGATGTACCCGGCGCGGGATCGTCCACGCCCAGGCCAGTGACACTCTTGGCTTTGAGTAACAAAGCCTTAAACATATGGGTTCTGAACAGTCCTCTAAACACAGGCTGGTCAGCAACCAGACCTTCCTCTTTGGACAACTCCCCATCTATCTCCCCTTCTTCAGGATCCGAAGAAGAAGCATTAGAAGACCCTGAATTATCAGCAGCTCTGGGGGAAACCAGAACTGACTGAGGAGCTAAGCGAGGGGGGGCAGGGATCTGACTTACTATTCGTTGCCCTGCCCCTTGACCAGGGGCGGAGGCCCCTGTCTAAAATCCCTACCAGCCTCAAAACCTCTCCTCAAAGCCTCTGAAATTAGAAATTCTAAATCTAAATTCCTAGCAGGAACAGCCTGAACAGCAGGACGGAGCCCCGCCGCAGTGGGAGTGAAAGATGCGGAAGGAGCGTAAGGGGACAGAGTCGGGGGGCCCAGAGACCCAACTAACCTCTGATGAGGTCCCAGGCATAGCCTCTTGGGAAAATCAACAGCTTGAGGAGTTCCTGCCATCTCCCTAAAACTCCTTTTAAAACCCCTGGCAGCTGATAGATCCAGAGGAACTTCCCTAGCCGCTGGAATCTCCTGTTGAGGGGCCGGAGGGCTGAGCTGATGTAACCACTTAGCCTTCCTCATACCCTTAGCCACTTGCTTTTCTAACGCTTTCTGGCATCTTTTCTCGGCCTTCTCCTGCACCTTGGAAACGCACTGCTGGGCTATGGCTTTGGCCTTGAGTTTAGCCGCCTTGGCCTTGGCTGCCTTACTAGATTTGGCTTTGACCGTTATCTCTTCGAGGGAAACCTGGGACTCCATCTCCCTGGGTCACTGTCCCCACGCCAAAACTCGAAGTCTATCTATCTGTCTATCTATCTATCTATCTATCTATCTATCTATCTATCTATCTATCTATCTATCTATCTATCTATCTATCTATCTCTTGCTCTTTCTCTCATCTCCCTTTTTCACTCTCATCTCTCTCTCTCTCTCTCTGTATCTCTTTCACTCATCTCTCTCTGTATCTCTCTTTCTTGCTCTCTCTCTCATCTCTTTTTCACTCTTATTTCTCTGTATCTCTTTTTCACTCTCATCTCTCTCTCTCTTTCTTGCTTTCTCATCTTCCTCTTTCACGCTCATCTCTCTCTCTCTTTCTTTCTCTCTCTCTCTCATCTCTCTCTCATCTCTCTCTCATCTCTTTTTCCAGAGCTCTAGTCACAGGATTGGCCCTTTGGTCATACTGGAGCAGCTCCTTCACCCAGGTGTGCTGTAGACCACCAAAACTTTCTCACAGACCACCAGTGGTTCCTGGGCCACTGGTTGGAGACCTCTGCACCATGAGATCCCCCTTCCCAAATTCCCAAGGACCAAATGTGGCAGCCTCGAAGCTTCCAAGTAAAAATTAACTTCCAATGCTGACAAGATTCATGTTTACAGCATCCTGAGCTCCAGATAGTCAGATCAGCCTGGATTGTCCTCAGAGGCATTTCAAACTGAATTCAGATGACCTGGGAAATAAAGAACTGCTTATGTGGAAGGGATTCATGTACTAAGAGATACGCTCTACGCATTGTTGCTTACATCTCTTGGTTTGTTTGCATTGGTTAATCTTTCCTAGCCTGTGGTTTCCCAGATTTGTTAAGATTGCAACTCCTATGAAAACCAGCATGGGCCAAAGTTGCAAATATGCAAGATGTCAGGTTGAGGAAGACGAGCATCATCCAATACATAGGATTGGTTGCTTTGGCATGTTCAACTGAAGAAGTAAATGGGTGAAAAGACCCCTGGACTATGTGTCATTATAGGAAGCAAAGTTCAAGCAGGAATATGCAAAGTTTGAATTTAATTCCACACTTTGAAACTGACCCATAAACCCAAAGTTACCAATTTAAATATGCAGATTTTAAATTTTTTTTTTTTACTCTTATAAAATGATGAAGTCGGGCTTCTGCATGTATCTGTGAAAACAACGTTTCTAAATTGCCTGAGGGAAAACTGCTTGCACACACGGTGTACGTTAATTTGCAAACAAAATAAACCTCTTCAAGAAAACGCTTCCCAAATTGCAAGAAAATTATAGCACATTTTGTTTTAGTTTTTTTTGTTTTTTTTAAAAAAAATCAGTGTGATAAAGGAAATAAGACACGGAGGTGAGAAACAGAGAAAACCTAAATGGATTGGTTCCAAAAGAGGAAAAATAGAGAGGAATCAAAAGTCACGCCTCCCAAATGACAGCAACCAGAACCCATCAGGATGGTGTTTGTTTGGCTGTCCTCAGAAGAGAAATAGGAATGGGGAAGCCCAGCCAACATCTAACTGATAGCTGCAACTAGCTCACTTCTCAGGGATTGCAGGCTGGCTGGCATAGGTGAGCAATCAGAAGGATATTGGGAATACTATTAATAAATCCCCCCCCCCTTCTCTCTGTGTGTGTCTGTCTCTCTCTGTCTCTTGGCTGTCTGCCTGCCTGCCTGCCTGCCTGCCTGTCTCCATCTCTATCTATTATCTCTCTTTCTCTCTCTCTAATCTCTCCTCTCTCTCTCTCTCTCTCTCTCTCCATCCATCATCTCTCTCTCTATTATCTATATATATCTGTCTATCTCTATTATCTCTCTTTCTCTAATCTCATCTATCTATCTATCTATCTATCTATCTATCTATCTATCTATCTATCTATCTATCTATCTATCATCTCTCTCTCTCTCTCTCTCTCTGTGACACACACACGCACAAACCCACATACTTTCGAATCAATGTTGACTCCTGGTGATGTCACTCAAGTGGCTTCATGCCTAAGGTGGTGCTAGAACTATTGTGTGCCTTAACCGGTACACAAAACTGGCTCTCATATACATAGATATATAAAGATATGCATGTGTACAGTATATATACATATGCATGTATACAATATACATGTGCATATATACATATAAATTCCCAAGTCCCAGATGCTACACAAATCAAAATATTACCATTAAACCTTACATACATCTTGTAGTCCCCATGTTTACTGCACATTCCCTCACATACAGAGAAAACTTTACAAGGAAGAGTAAGTACTAGAAGGTTTCCATAGCCACAGCCTTGCTTCTACTAGTGACATCTCCATGGTGATTGCCGAGGGTTGGATTTGGGGAGGGGGTGGTATTGTAGAGGGAAACAGCTGCTTGTAATTATGGGAGGGAAGAAGGCAAAATATTATGAGTTTGCAGTTCTGCTTTAAACAGGGATTGGAAGCAGGGGGCACCCGAAGAGTGACTGTGAACATACAACAAAGGAGGAAGGAGGGAGCCAAAGGAGCAAAGATCCAATGGAGTGCACGCTTCTCTCCCTCCTCAGACAATACAGAAGGCCCCTCCATTGGCTGTGAAATGAAACCGTCCAAAAGAGAAGAGAAGAAACCCTGCTGAAGCCGTGCTCAACAAACAATTCTTAATCACTCATTAAGAATGCTGTCCAAACAAGCTTTGGAGAAAGCAGGCTCCATCTTTCTCTCAGCCATTTCAAAGCACAAGATTCACTTCTGCCAAATTTTAACTGGAGAAGCTCCTTCCTTCCTTCCTTCCTTCCTTCCTTCCTTCCTTCCTTCCTTCCTTCCTTCCTTCTCATGCTCACAAATTATGTTTCAAAATTCCTTTGATGGAGGCATCTTGATTTCTTGCAATGCTTGTGAGAGTCTACCAGATAACACTGAAAGAGCTTGAAAAGAAGGACAGGTTGATCCAGAGCAAAATAGACACTCAGGTTATAATCTTGTAGAATTTATCCGATACTTGAGCAAACTTCCTTCTTTTCTAAACATTAATTTGCTATAGCTTTTCTTTATTAGAGTTGTGTGGCATGCCTCTCCAGTCATAATTGCTAATACACTCATATTCTGTTTATAGGCTCTTCATAAGTATCTGTCTAGCTAATGTGGAAACATAATGTTGCACTAGATTGGCTTGGGGATTGTGCTTAAGAGAAGCCTTAATGTTAAAAGGCAATTGACATGTATTAAATATCAAAATCTTGCTGTTGCTGTTGTTGTTCTGAATTAAGTTTACTTCCAGTTGATCTTTACAGGACAAGTCCATTCATTTTATCATGGACAGATCAAGCTATATGTTGCAAATATATATGGGTTTACAGCTAACTCGGTACTTAGGACACAACTCCAGAACTGAAAGAAAACTTCTGGAATGTTAGAAGTATTGTGCTTAGCAATCAAGAATGGCTAAGACTTGGTTTCTTAAGAGTATTAGGCATTATTCATATTGAACGGAAGGCAATCCATAATCCATGTGGACAGAAATCTCATAATTGTACATTCATGAAATCATACACCAAACTGCTTCATATGGTCACTTGTTTGATTTTGACTTAATGTTCAGCTCATGTTGTTTGTAAACAAAGGTTTGTACTTTTGCATGCATTGATTTAATAAACCATGCTTAGACAAAATATAGTTTAATGGAATGTGTTAACCTGATCATATTCTTTTAGCTTTCCCAACTGTAATAATGGGAGAAACCAATACAGATGCAGCATTAGTGAAACCACTTATTAAAATTTAGTGCACAGTGTATAATGTCAAGGAAATCTACACATGCTAGATGCAATGCAGTCCTGCAGCCTAGGTTCCTAGTTCATTCTGTTTGGCACTAGTGCGCCTATCCTTGGTGCACCACAGGTGTCAAACTAGCTTTACACCAATTAGGAAGTGTTGCTTGGGTTGCTGGTTTTTTCGAACACTTCTGCCGGTCTCACCTTGTCTCGCCTCACCTTGTGATGAATTGCCTTGTGTCCACCCAGGTCCAGCTCTGGCTTCTCCTTTCTTCACACATAAACACAGCTAGGTTTTTCCCATTAAAGTGGTACCCATTTATTTACTCGCAATATTGTAAGCTTTTGAACTGCTGGGTGGGCAGGAGTTAAGAATCGAGCGATGGGAACTCATTCACCATTTCTGGCCAGCAGTTCCAGCGTCATTAAGCCCAATGCACCACAGCATCCCCTGATAAAACCATTGACAACTCCTAGCATCAGGATAATTTCAAAATGTGGTATTTTTATAGCCTGCATCACAGTTTGTATGAGTTTTGAATCCCGATGTTTTAGAAATCACTTCTTTTTCATCTTAATATAGGTAATGAGTATGTTTGCTACTACTTTTTTGATTTGAGCATTTTAATCCTTGCAATTAAATTATTAACGAATAGTAATAAAATAGTGTTTGATAGTGATGAAACTTGAACAGATGTTAGGGAACACAAAGAGATAAAGAAGCAGGGACAACATGTGTGCATGATGCTGAATTACATTGTATGAAGAGTCATAACCCAACTCTGCTGTCTATCATTAAGACTTAAAGACCTGGACGTGCTCCAGGACATGGAGGTTGGAAGTTACTTAGTTACTTAGTTACCTAGTTAGTTTACTTTATTGTCATTGCACCTCATACAACAAAATTAAATACCTTCTTCAATGTACATTATGACTATAAAAATAAAATACAAACGCAAACACACATCCTTCACATTCTATACATTGAATTGAAAATCCCCGATACTGCATTACTATTGCACTATACAATAGCTGGGATATCCTTAGTTTATTACACTGCTGTTATCCTGATGACCAGAATTGGTCTTATACAGATAGCCTCTGACTTACAACAGTTTATTATTTAGTGACCATTCAAAGTTACAAAGGCACTAAACAGTGACTTATGACCATTTTTCACACTTCCAACTGTTGCAGCATCCCCATGGTCACAAAATTCAGATGCTTAGCAACTGACTCATATTTATGACAGTTGCAGTGTCCCAGGATTGTGTGATCACTTTTTGCAATCTTTAGAGAAGCAAAGTCAATGGAGAAGCCAAGTTCACCAGCAACCATTTTATTAACTTTACAACTGTAGTGATTCGTTTAACACCTGTGACAAGAAGGGTCATAAAATGGGACAAAACTCACTTAACAACTGTCATATTTAGCAACAGAAATTTTGGGCTCAATTGTAGTCGTAAATATAGGAATACTTTATATTGGTTGTTTGGGGCCTGTTTTATAGGGTATTTAATTATTATCATCTGCTCAGATTTGTTACAGCAGCATGGGCAGCCATATACATACATCTAATAAAATACAAAATCTTTCATTATCTCACTTTTATAAGAATCAGTCACTAGGTGCGGAAAAGAATGAACACAATCTGAGAAAAGAATTTTGCTGTTAACAAAATATAATATATGCATTTTGTTAACATCAGTAATTTCTTTTACCTAAGAATTTTGCAAATGGTTAGTCCTGCTGTTATTTTTATATGATATACAATAATTTTGTTTTATAGATAAGTTGCCATTTTCACAAGCAACATTTACAAAGGAAGGGAAGAGTAACATGTACCTGATGATTTTGTATGACTCATAATTTGTTTGGCTCTGCTGACGCAAATTGAGGTTCATATATAACCCTAAGACTTATTTGATATTGTCTGAATGCCACTGTGGCTTATACATAGCATAGGGTATAAATCCAGGAAACTGGTTATGTCACCAGATCATGGCTTAATGCGCTATTCGAATTTGGTTGCAGATATCCTAATGGCAATTAGAGGGTTATTCTGTCCATACTTGTGATAAATATTTAATACCTTTTTAAATGATTTTTAAAATGCCCTGGACCCTGATAATATATTTATCAAAAACAGCATCATCAATAAATTGTGCTATGTTCCCTCTACTCCGTTCTACCTTATCAGTGAGTTGCTGGCAATGAGAATACACCTTGAAATATTGTGAAATAGGACTTAATAGAGTATTAGGACAATAACCTTGAAACCCTGACAATGTCATATGGACATCTGTCTTGTATAAACTGGTGACTGGGGAGATGACTTATCTTGACCTGAAAAATAGCAAAGTAGAAGCAGAATTTCAATTCTGGAATAAGTTCAATAGCTTCTATAGCAAACACATAGAACAACAAAATACTTCATAGCCGAGTGGAATATTGCTACATAGTTTAAGAGAGGGAGGTAGCGAAATTTGTACTACAGT
>JAOYMU010000283.1:18545625-18560827 GCA_025802295.1 Psammodynastes pulverulentus
TACGCCGATATATAAAAAATCATGTACTTACCAGTCCGTTCATCCGCGGCCGCCATTTTGTTTTCTAAACATTGCGCTAAAACTAAGGTGCGCGTTATACGGTGGTGCGTGGTATATGCCGATAAATACGGTAATTTTTTTGTTCAATTGTGGTTGTAAGTCAAGGACTACCTGCATATAAAATACTCAATTACTCTTTCATTCCCAAGTGGCAACAGTTTAGTTTCACAATAAAACATTTTCTCAACCAATGATAATATACCAAAGGGTATATCTACTCTCTATTGCACTGGCTTGCAAATAGCCTAGACAAGAAGTACTGAACTACTAATGGAAAGAGTAGCTCTTTCTTCTACTTGTTTATAAACATATCTGATGGGTATTCCCACAGCTCCTAGTTAAATATGTATATCTCTTTCCTTGTGTACATGCAAACACCAAATTAGTTAGAACAGCAAATTGTTCCAAAGTTAATTCATGTAAATCTGTAATAAAGAAACCTTAAATAAACAGACAGATTGAGGCAAATATCAGTAGCTTAGCATTTCAGAGAAATGTAGTGTAACATGAAGAAAAATAATAGTTAAATTAATAATTCTAGGTATCCCTTTTCTAGCAGTTATATATTTCCAAAAAATGATTTGAATCCTAAATTTTATTGGGTGCATTTTGACAACATGCCATTGTTGATGCCCCAAAGGAGAAAAGTCAAAAGCCTACATAAGGAGAATGCAAGTGAAAACTATGATCTGAAACCATTTGTACATTGATGAATTACAGTTTCCATCATTACCTTCATTCCTTATATTGACTGAGATTGTTGAATTAAAGTATGTCTGAAAAGCAGTAGATTGTCAGCTCTCAGTGTTCATGTTACAGGAGAGGAAAAAATAAATTGGAAATCAGGGAGTAGAAATTCTTTATGAGTATCAATCCAATGTCTGTCATTTAGTGATGCAATTTAAAAAAAAATTAAAGTAACAGGTGTTCTATATTTTGAACATCAGTTTTGGATAATAGGACAAATAGGTTCCTTAAAACATAGTTATCTTATTCTAATAGTAGTCTAAACATTCCATTATATTTTTAGAAAATGCCTTGCAATTTCACTACACACATACAGTTGTATGCAAGAGGTTAGGTATCTCTGGTTAAATAGTACATTTCAGGGAAACTCTTTAAGTACTGATACAACCTCATCTTACTTCAAAATTAAACATTACCCCTTTCTGTAAATTTGAATGGGTTGAATAGGTTCAGAATAAGATAATAATAAATATGATAGAAGCAGAAGTCTTATAAATTTGTATTAAGTACTTTCATTACAAAAGTAAAATAACATAATCCTGCATGAATAACAGTGCTGTGGAATGGGGCAGTTTATGGGATGGAGGGAGGCTGCTGGCTTTCATGAACGAGTAGTTTAAAACAAGAATAATCCAAAGTATGTGCATCAAGAGCTTTCAGATTGATAAGAATACCATAGTATGATAGTCTTCTTTTTTTAATGTATTCTTTTCATGATTCTGAATTTCTGCTTCGGAGCCATCATAATATAATATGTTCCTCTTCATAATTGGATTTCTACAGAATGATTCTCATGAATTTCGTTATATGACTGCCATTCTGCGTCATTGCTTATTGACTTTGGGCCCTACTGAAGATAAAACTGAAGAATTACACAGGTTAGTGAAGTTATGAATCCAGTTGTTCTTAAAATGATGTTCTAGTTAGGTCTAGTGCTCAGTTATTATAGCTAAATAATAAATAATAATAAATAAATGATGTGTTTTTGTACATAAGTGGATACAGCTTTCCTAAGTTTTAATATTATGATTAATATTACAGATCCTGAAATAATTGATCTCTTCTTAAAGCAGTCACTTAATTTCAGGGACTATGCAAAATGAAAGCATGGCTGACCATGCAAACTTTTGTTGAAAACTGAATTAATGTAATGAGAACTTGCTTAATACTGTGTAACATGATTTATGTTTTACTCCAGTGGTAAAATTATTATGATACAGACTTGTCCAGTAACTTCATTTTTTTCTAAACATTTTAGAAAAGAATTATCACTATTACAATTTAAGGATTTTTTCCGTAAACTTCTAGTTTTAGACCTGTTAAAGCTAGCCACATACAAAAAGCTATCTTCAAAAATCTTCCAGTTTTTTGCAAGTAGGAAATTGCAGGATAGTTATGCAATTAATGGGTTTTTTTATAGTAGATGAGTTTAGTAGATGAGCCCAAATACAATATCATTCCAGGGAGAAGTTGTTCCATTGGGCATGTGCCATGAGAGAGGAGGTATATCTCCAGAGTCCCATTAGATGATCTAGAAGCGACCTGAAGCATATTTAGTCTGCGGGCAACAAGCAGAAAGCATTGGAAACAAGTAATCTCAGAAGCTCTGTGGCATGCGGTACTTTAAAAGTAACAACCTACATATTGAATTGCATCCAGAAATCTACTGGAAGCCAGTGCAGCTATCATAGCAGTGCTGTTACATGGGTGTATCACAGTGTGCCCAAAACTGCATATGGTGCCACATTCTGGAAAAGTTGTATCTTCCAAATGCTTTTCACATAGAGTGTATTTTAGTAGTTGAACTGAGAAATAAAGACATTAATGAGTTGTGAGCAGCAGCTCCCATGGGTACAATTGGTGCACAAAATTAAGTTATAAAAAGCCCCTTTTGACCATAGTTGCCAGGAACCACAAGGAATCCCAAGTTGGACATCAGCTGTTTCTGGGGTTGTGTTAATGACAGAAAGTCCAGATCCAAAGATCAGGTCCTGACCCACAGTCATTTTGTTCTAGGGTTCAGTTGGAAGGTTGAGTTAAAACTCATTCTTCCCTGTCCAGATTTTCATAGCCTCCAGTCACTGGGAAAGAATGTCGGTGGTATCTTTTGGATAAAACTGGTTTCAGATGCCATAATGATAGCATATTTTCTCCAGCTTTTCCCTGAAACCCCTGTAAATCAAAAACTTTAAAATAAACCTATATTAAATCTTATTTTTTGTACATCAGATACTTGATTCATTGTTCTTAAATTGCCACAGTAAAGGCTCTGTTTAAACAGTATTTCAAAATATATACTTTACTGCCACGCTTATTTATTGCTGTTATATTCTACTGTAAATACCCGGGAGATAACCTAAACTTTTCATTGCATAGCTCTTCATTGTTTGGGAGAGCAATTGTGAAAGACAGGATTTATATCCAGGTAAGATCTTAAGAAAAATCCCATAGTGGCCAATTTTTTTAGTATTAAGGTAGTTCAGTGAAACGGTGTTCCCGAGTGACCTAAAAAAATGTAGACTGTTTGACAAAGACCTCAATATTCATAAGTTACTCGAAAACAAATTGAAATAATGCTTGTCTCACTATATACAAATCAATCAATCCGTTACTTCTTCGCTTTTTGGCTACGATGAAGTGTAATAAAGATTTCAGATCATGAAAAAAGCCTCTGCTTAGACCTTGGTGAGTTAGTTAGTTCACTTTATTGTCATTGTACCTTGTACAACGAAATTAAATACCTTCTTCAGCTGTTGAATGTCAGAAAAGTGTGCAGGGAGAAGGATCTGATCTTCTCCATTCGTTTGTTTTCTAGTTCCCTCTTGTAAAGTGATTCTTTCAAGTATGCCTGGAAGGTCATAAATTTAATTTTAAAGAACTGTGAGAGGAGATTTTAAAGTATATTCAGATATTACTTTTTAATGATAATTCCTAAGAAACAAAATACTATCGTTAAGAGGATAAATCTGGAGGAAGGCTCTTTTTTAAATGTCTCTTAGGAATATAAATTTAAATTAATAAAAAAAATGTAGAAAAATTCCTCTTACTAATTTAAATTTGTATTTATAGAGACTTTTAAAAAAGATTTTCCCTTCATTAATTAAGAATGAGTATAGTAAAAGACATTGTTTTGTTTCTGTGCATTCCGTCACATAAAATAGCCAACTACAGACAATTCCACTGAAGTAAGTTATGGTAGACGCCATGTTTGCCCACTCTGAAGATTTTAATCACAGCTTTCGCTAGTGCTAAAGTGGTGTTTGCTTTCGCGTTTGCATATCAGGAGGGGGCTGAGAGCCTGAGTAGGTGGATGTCATGTCTCTGTGATTAATGATCTTTAGGAAGCTGAGAGAGAAAATAATATACGCAGCATTTCTACCCCCTGGAGAAGGAATGCAAACACTATTGTGCCGATCTGTGCATAGTCACTGACTTCCTGGTAGGTGGAGAATTTCATACACTCCTCTGCCACAAATGAAACTGTCAGGTGGAGTGACAAAGTTCAGAAAGCCAGACTCCAGTTATTGAAAAGAATAACTCGAGCACAGTGATCCAGAAAATTAATTTGGTAGGTGTTTGAGCACACCATTGCTTCATAAGAAACCAGCAAAAAGGAGCTTTCTGTGGAAATGATCCAAGCTTCTTTTATTTTTCTGAATTAAAATCCTATTGGTCTTGACCAACTCTTGTTTTGCTTCAAGCAGATTATTTTGTGAAAACCGAAACTCAATCCCGCATGTGTTAAGCATTTCAATTTAAATTCGTCCCTGCTTTAAGGGAGTTCTTTAAAAAAAACACTGGCTGAAGAGAACAAAGTACAGTATTAGTAGACAGATATAACTACTTCATAGTAAAATTCTTGCTTTAAGTGAAATAAGGGATTCAAATACACCAGTCTATAATCCTTTAACTAATATTTAAACATAACAATGCTACTGTATTTTAAAATGAATCAGTTTAGGCTTGGAGAAAAAGTTAATGGGCCAAATGACATGTGGGGGGGAAATGTGATATAAGATGCAAATGCTTGTTTGCAGAATTGTGAAACTGCTAACCAGCAGTAACTTTCCAGATAGATATGCCATACAGTTATTTACAGTATACATTACACACATCATAATAATATACAGTGTATACATAATGTAAAACAAAATAAAATATAAAAATTAAATGCAATATATGATAAACAGGTTAAAACAAAAACAAGAAGAACTGTCATGATGTATAGCTATGGCCAATAAAATCTCACTTAAATCAGTAGTTCCAAAAACGCCTTTTAAAATAAAATGGTCCTGGCCTCCTGGTAAAAGACCCTAATGTTGGTGTCAAATATATCCTTCTGGAGTGTTCCAGAAATAGGCTGCTGGTGTTGAAAATGCCACTGTCTTTATTTCATCTTACCTTACTTTATAGGATCGGAGAACCTGAAGAAGAATCCTTAATGAAGGTCTCAGTGTAGGACAGTTTCTCAACCTTGGCAACTCTAAGATATGTGGACTTCAACTCCCAGAATTCCCCAGGCTGCATGTTGGCTGCGGCATTCTGGGACTTGAAATCTACACAACTTCAAATTGCCAAGTTTGAGTAACACTCATTTTTAGGACAATAGGAGCTTCAAACCTTTAGGAGTTTGTAATTTAAATTTGGCTCAGAAATATACTAGCAATCAAGACACATGAGAAAGCAAAGGCATAATATTTCATCAGTTAACTTTTGAACTAGATTCCAACTAGAACTCCATATATAGTGCATTGCAATAATCTAAGTGGAATGTTACCAGAATACCTTTGCTGAGTGGTGTGGTGGATTGGACTCAGTGTTTACTTATATGCCACAGAGAATATAAAAATGATGAGGTGATCAAGCAGCTGCTCTTTCCATGATCATCTTTCAGTCTGAATCATGGGTGACAGAAGAAGCAAGCCAGCAGAAGCAACAATTTGCACACGTCAGCATTGTGACATGTGGGTAAGCTTTTGCTTCTATGCTCCTGTAGTCTTCCCTAAAAGTGGCAGAATTCATAGCCAAGACACTTCTGGGTTTTGATTCTATATTGCATCCTGAGAAAATGCTGTACAACTGTTTAGTGAATTACTGAAAATATCAATTAGAAAAATTTATAAAACAGTAACTTGTGGTATTGAGGTCCATTAGTTGTCGTGTAAAATTATAACAACATTATAATCGATGCTGTTAACATCCATGTTTCAAGGGCTTCATTCCCATATTATGCACAAAAGCGTTTTAAGAGAGTGACTTTTAAATTTCTTTCAGCAATGCGATCAACCTGTTAAGCAATGTTCCAGTCTCTTGCTTGGATGTCCTTATCAGTCCCTCAACTCAAGAAGAGGCAAAGGAAACTGATGTGAAATACAATGGTATGAATATGGATGCTATTCAGGTGCTTTTGAAGTTCATGGAGAAGAGAATTGACAAGGTAAAAAATTTGAATTTGGGAGCCTTGTTCCATTGTTTGCAGCATAATGCTGCTTGGACTTTAATTGTGCAGCATTATAGAATGCTTCTTAACCAAAATAGGCCTTGCTTACAAATCCCCAAGTTTTAGATGTTTGAAAACAAATCAAGGTTGTAACATGTCCATGGAAAATACAAGATCATGGAACAAATCAAATATTAGACTACCCAAACACGAACTAAAAGTCTGACTCAGTGTTGCATGTGGAGAATAAATAGCTCCACTGGTTTGTTCACATTCTTTGGGAAGTGCAAAAAATAAAATAATTTCCTGCTTATCCTCCTGTTATTTATTTTCAGTAAAAAGTATTGATTGATGCATTACTTAATACTCTGCTCAGAAATGCAATATAGACTAATTTATGTGTTGCAATCAGGGGAATGTTATGGATGTTCTTGTATCTGGAAAAACATCACAAACAAATATTGGGGAACCTTGTTTAGTCCTTGCTGCTTGTGTGTATCCTGTGAGCTTCCAGATAGAGATTTCTAATATTTTTTTAAAATATGATTTTACATTTAAAAATGTTTTACAGTTTGCATGAACTACCATGGAAAAAGTAGTTTTAAGAGTTGTGTGTGCCATAATATTTGAGTTGTGTTGTTGGAAAAATGTTGCTAAATTCTTCATTCTTTAGGGGAGCAGCTATAGGGAAGGCCTCACTCCAGTGCTCAGTTTACTAACAAGATGCTGCCGGTCCCATCGGAACATTAGGAAGTTTATTAAAGCTCAGGTGAGACATGGGTGTAGCCAAAGACTAAAATGTAATGGAATCTCTTGAATTGAATATGCATAAATGTTAGTTTCTATTCGTTTAAAGAATCTGATCCTTGTTCAGTATTTTTTTTTTTTTTTGCACTGGATGTGTAGGGCACCACAAAGCTGAATAAGGAATAAATAAATGAATGAAATTGTGCAACATATATATGTTTTTTTTAAAAGTAAAAATTAACTTTGTTCAGTGGAACTTGTTTACAACTTAGGCAGCCTAAAACAACTATTTAGAAGAAATGAAAAATGATATACAGGTAGTCATCATTTAACAATGCTAAATAGGATTGGAAATGTTAAAAAAAGAACCATGTGAGCATGCCGCTTAGTGATGGCAGTTCCAGTTTTCAATGTTAAGTGAGGACTTCATGTAATCGCTGCTTCCAGTTCCTTCCGGTTTCTCCATTGATTTTGTTGTGAGAATCCAGCAGGGAAAGTCATGAATCAACCAACTCAGGTGCCAAGTGCCTGAATCATGATCCCATGATCTCAGGAATACTATGATGGCTGTAAGTACAAGATCCACTCCTAACTATCACTCATTCAGCACCATAATGTGAAGTGAAATCACATTAGAAAATGAGGAGATCCAGGCAGGTCAAATGGTTATAAAGATGTATTGCAAGCTTAAGCTCTCTACAAGAATCTGAAGTACTAACAGTCAAAACAATTTGGTATAGATAAGAGTCAAAGGAATTCAAGGTGGGCTGGACTTAGATCTCTTGTGGGTGCAAAAAGATTCATGACCGATGATGCATTTGACCCCTCCCTGGGACTCAGCCTGGTCATCTCCTACACATAATAAGTTTGAATGTTTACTGAATGAATGGTTATTAAATGAGAACAACCTGTACATTCACAAGAGCATGAAAGCAACAGTGCTAAAATTGCTGAATCATTAAAATAGCCTATTTTTATTAAGATTACGATGTTCACCCCCAGTGTTTTCATGTAAGGCTGCAGAATGATACAGTATTAGACGGTTCTGAGGAATGAAGGACTGCATTACCCCAAGTCCACAACAAAAACCCTTTTGTTGTTTCTCCTAAACATCTAAGTTCTGATTGCTTGGAAAAACAATAAAATGTGCTTGTGTTTTAGAATGAAATGGGGTGGAAATGTAACATTTATAAGAAGCAACAAGCATTCTGATGGCATGTGCCATATGGTTCCAAAAATGGAGAGTCATATTCTTTTTTAAAACAGAATATTTCATGACCTTCTTCTTTTCTCTCACCCCATTAAGGATAAACTTTTCATAGCAATTTTCATATCATTAAGATTTAGGAGTGATGCATCAAATCCTAAATCTACAGAAAATGTTCTAACTTTTAAAAGTATAAAATCAAACTTTAGTGATAATCTAACCTGCAGTTTCTAATTCAAAACTTACACTGGGTCTTTGGGAGAAGGAATAAAGCTGAGAATTATTGGTGTATTTCTACACTTTTAGTTGCATTACTTTGTTTTCCATTATCTTGCAAAATGATTGGATATAACATTTACTAAAGCAGCCAATCACCACTTACCTCTCAGACCTTGCCACCAACCAATTGGATGCAGGGACCAGAGGGAGATGGGCAAAAGGGTGCAGTTTAGTCCTTCCATTTTCCTTTGCGCTCGTGCAAATTGTTTAGATAGCCAGAAAAAGAAAGTGGAATTATTTTGAGGAATTCAAGGGAATTAGTTGGGACTAATTCCTCTTCTTATCTTTGTCTGTCTTTAGGTGCTGCCTCCTTTGAGAGATGTTTCTAATCGTCCTGAAGTGGGCACAACATTGAGAAACAAACTAGTGCGTCTTATGACTCATGTTGATCTGGGAGTGAAGCAAATTGCTGCAGAATTCCTTTTTGTTCTTTGTAAAGAGAGAGGTACAGAGGTTTTTACTAGAGCATAAGGGTGGTTATAGCATATGTGCAAATACAGAGACTCCTCAGTTAATGACCATAATTGGACCTGGGAACTCTGTCACTAAGCAAGGCAAATACAAAGAAAAATCACATGACCGTTCCAACTTACAATAGCAGTTCTAGTTGCAACAATTGAGCCTAACTCCTAACTCTAACTCATTTCATTTCCTTGTTGGAGGCTGGCGGTGAAGATCGCAAATGGTGATCATATAACTCTGCAACCAATGTAATTGTGTGCCAGTTGCCGAATCATGATCACATGATTGCAGGAACACTGTGGTGGCTGCAACTTCAAGGAACAGCTATAAGTCTCTTCATTCAACATTGTCGTAACTCCAAATTATTGCTGAACAAGTGTTCCCTAAATGAGGACCAGCTATAATCACTTGCTGAGCTGGCTGTTTGTTGCCAAATACGATTTTTAAAATTAAATCTAGAAGTACTGGAAGATGCCTTTTACAGGTGTAACAGTCGACAGCAATTTATAAAACACACACAGGCATTTTACTTTTTATGGCAACTAGTCTATTAATCCTATTCTATCTTCAAGCTACAGTTTAATCCTTTCCAACGAATTCCTTCCTTTTGCTTTGCAGTTGACAGCTTGTTGAAGTACACTGGGTACGGCAATGCAGCAGGCCTGCTGGCAGCCAGGGGCCTCTTAGCTGGAGGAAGAGGAGAAACCTGGTACTCAGATGATGAAGATACAGACACGGAGGAATATAAATCTGCAAAGCCAAAGTACGGCATGGCTTGAAATCTACCTTCCTTCCCTTCACCTAGGAGGATGTTTTTCAAACTTGGCAACTTTAGGATGTGTGAACTTCAGCTCCCAAAATTTCCCAGCCAGTAGATCTTAAAAGTTGCCAAGTTTGAAAAACATTGACCTGTACAATTTCTTCCCACCCCCTCGACCTGTGTTTGTCAGAGAACTGGCCCCTGACTTGGCCTCCTTATACAGGTAGTAAAGGAAAGACTAGGGGTGACATGACAGCAGTGTCCCAATATCTAAGGGGCTACCACAAAGAAGAGGGGATCAACCTATTCTGAAGGCAGGACAAGAAGCAATGGATGGAAACTAATCAAGGAGAGGAGCAACCTAAAACTAAGGAGAACTTTCCTGACACTGAGGATAATTAATCAGTGAAACAATTTTCCTCCAGAAGTTGTGGGTGCACTGGAGGTTTTGAAAAAAAGATTGGACAACCATTTGTCTGAAATGGTATAAGGTTTCCTGCTTGAGCAGGAGGTTGGACTAGAAGATCTCCAAGGTCCCTTCCGACTCAGTTATTCTAGTAGTAGCAATAATTGGTACTGGAATTTTTGTTGCTAAGCAATGTGCTCATAAAATACAGTGTCACGTCACCACATTGCTCAACAACAGCAATCCCGGAAGTTCCCATTGCCATTATTAGCCAAATCCTACCGATCGTTAGGTGTGGACCCACCCCAATCCAAGTCATTCACACCTGGGTCCTTCCAAACCACAGCCTCCTCTGCATTCTCTTCAGTCCGTCCGTCCCCAACTATCTCCCCCTTCATCTTTCACCTTTTGGCTGCCAACCTGCTGCAGCTGCCAGTTGCCTCTACCACCCAACCTTGTCCATTGCTCTTCCACTGCACCACATGTCCCTACTGTAGTTGTAAGAGCCTTCTTTCATACCACCTTCTTTTGTGCTGGGGCTTCTCTCTTGCTCCATCCAAGGCCTCCATGTGCCAGGCAGGGCAGTGTTTACACCTTGCTCAGAGTCTTCTTTTGCAAGACTGGTGCATGAAAGAAAACCCCGACTCTGCCAGCACAAAAGAAGAACACAGCTAGAAGAGTTCTTCTTTCACACTGGTGCAGCCAAAAGTTTCTTTCACACATTGGGCTTCTTTTGTGAAAAAAGGCCTTGGCTGGGACATGAATGGAGGCCCTGGACAGGGTGCTAGAGAGATCCTGCTGCACCAGTGCAAAAGGGGCACATTTGTTCATGTGACTGTGGGGGCCAGCAACAGCCGGAAATTTGGGGGCCAATCATAAATCCATTTATCACCTTCATAGTTTTGAACCATTGCTGAACAGAATGGATGTTAAGTGAGGTCTACTTATATAGGTAATGGGTTGTAACTAACCGAGCAGAATCAGCTTGAGATGTAAAGGCTGAGAAAAGCCGTAACATTGGTGCTTTCTAGTTCTAGAAGGCAGTTGGGGCTATATTTTTGTGATAAAATGAGATTTCCAGTTTTAGTTTAAAAAACTTGTGGAACGGTGTTCTTGAAAAGTCTTCTTGAAGTTTGTTTTTAACTTGTTCTTTTCTCTTTTTCCACTTCCCAAAGCATTAACTTAATTACAGGTCATTTAGAAGAGCCAATGCCTAACCCAATGGATGAAATGACTGAGGAACAAAAGGAATACGAAGCAATGAAACTGGTCAATATGTTTGATAAGCTTTCTAGGTATTGTACCTTTCCATGTTCACATCTTGATCCTGTTTATCCTTGATCCTTTTCATATCTTTACCATTTCATCGTCATTAGGAATTTCAGTATGTTTTAGTTACAAGTACATTAAGAGTTTTACAAATTGTGGTCATGTGTATCTATCCCATAAAATGAAATTCAGTGGCAAGAAAAGTAAGGTTTTACACTTAGGCAAGGAAAATCAAACACACAGGGTATAGAATAGATGACATCTGACTCAACAGCAGGATCTAGGAGTCCTAGTGCATAGCCAATTAAGTAGGAGCCAGCAGTGTGCTGCCGCTGCCCAAAAAGCCAGTGCAGTCCTAGGCTGCATCAAGGGAGGAATAGTATCGAATTATATCATGAGATGGAGTAAGTATTCCTAAAAGGTTAGAGTCTTTTCTAAAATGTGAGGCAGATTGATCTGCAAGGAGAGAGTGTTGCAAATATTTCCCAATAAAAACACTATGATTACTTCCAGACTATTAATCCTGTTAAGATGTTTAGTTGGTACTGCTATATTTCATAGATCTGGGCATGATTTAGTTCTGGTTTTGCGTAGATGAGCAACCTTTAGTTCCTAACTATGCTGCACAGTACAAGAATTAAACTGATCAGAAATGGAATAAGTTAGCTGAAACTCATTCTAGTTTTAGTTATTTCATGTTTGAGGATGGGATAGCCAAATAAGATTAACCCAAAGAAACATGTTATTTATGGATAGTGCAGCTAACAGTCTCACTCTTTCCAAGCTCCCAAATCCAGATACCAGTCCTTTCCTGCTACGCTCTTTCGAATCATTCTTTTGTGTTTGGTGCATGTTCTTTCTTTCAAGCAGTACCTTCCCTGCAGTGCTGAAGATTTGAATTTTGTTCCATTCTCTGTTTTGTTTTGTGCTACTTGTTTGGTCAGCAATTTAACACTATCCAAGATCATGTGTGTATTATCACTAGGGAATATAAATGTATAGCATGCAACTTTTATCTGTTCCTTTATTTATTTCTTTTTGCTATATATTTCTAATACTTAGTTTTGCTGTAATTAAACAACAGATAATGCACCCCCAGTGTATAATTCACATTGCTAGTCCTTCGTTCCAAAATCGTTTTCAAGACTATAGAGGCTGGTAGAAGAAGACAAACCAGTTTAAGAATAAAGATGAGAAAATAAGCCAATTTCAACTTGTCAAAGAAGGATGTTAGAATTCAGATTTTAGCTTAATTAGGAGATGGATTGGACTATTCTTTCTAAGTCGTTCTACCTCCCATTTTATTAATGCAAATAATAATAATTGGGCCAATAGCAGATTTGGAATTTTCAGAACACGTCATTGGCAACTTTACAAACTAATCGTCATAGAATTCACAAAACATTTAAAAGAAAGCAAGCTGGATACAAAGATCTCCATATTCTTCTAATCTTTGTAATGGTTCAGGTTATTTTGATATTTTTCCTGGACTGAGGTCCCAGTTCTAACAAAGCATTGGACTGCAGCCATCTACAATTTTTAGGACTGTATTATTTATTTATAGAAGGGTTTCAATTCCAGTAGAAGACATGCATGCAGATCTGGGAAAGTTCTCAAAATGGCTGCACCAAAGCTTTACCACAATACTTCCGTGAGTGATGTTACGATCAAAGCACTATTCCAAATGATGCATGCATTACTTCATTTTCTAAGAATATATCTTATGTTCATATAGGGCCCAAAGATATCCTTGGAAGTAAAAGGTAATTCTAGAAGCTGGCTGTGTTTTGCAGCCTGCTAACAACCCATTTGTTTATCTTAAGATAAGTCAAAATCAGGTGGGGCAATGATCTTAGTGTGCATCAAAAAAGTATCTTTGGGTATACTGGAACACACCAGAGACCTAGGCCTTGAGTTGGGTGACTGATTCTACTGACTTTTTTTGGCAAAATTAATCATTTTAGATGAGCCATGCTGCTGCTAGAAAGTGTTAAAAAGAAACAGAGCCTCAGATGACAAAAAACAAACATTCCAGAGTATATCTCTGTGAACATGAATATTTCTAAATATTTGGCACCACATTTCTACTCTTCTCTTAGCAAGATTTCATTCACGTGCTGTGGGATTTGGACATTTCAACAAAATTCAGGAGAGATCTCATTGTAATTCAGGACAGCCCATGATATTTAAAAAATGATGTTGTCTTTGATACCGTTTTTTGATTAGAAGTGTAATAGTGGTCAGCTGAGTCTTAATTTCAGACCAATTTCCATCTAGTATAACATGAATTTTGTGACGTGCGTGCAGCTCTTTGTCTACCTTGTGTGTTTGGAAGTTTTCAGTGTTAATTAAAATGCTTTATAAATATTTTCTGGCTATTATAAACTGGTGGCACAGCTATGAATTCATTGAGTAATTATGATGCCACGGTGCTTTTTCCAAGCCAACCCTGTATTAATAGTAGGAATCCTTTTGCTGATGAAACAGTCCCCAATTATCATAGTTTGGGTTTTGTCGTACATTGACAAGAAATCACTAAAACAAGGACGTAACCCAAACCAGCCTAAGTAGCAGCTTTGCTCATTAAAAAATGCAGAATTAATCACAGTAGTGGCTGTAAAAAACAGTGCCTCTGTCAGGTTTTCTCTCCTTTCTAATTGTGGAACAAAATAGTGTATATAAAAGGGTCAGCACTATTATGCAGCACTCAATTATAGAGGGGTGAATGGATTCCCCAATACACTATTTTATCAAAGGAACAGGCCAATGTTTGCAATACGTTTGCTTTATTACAGGCAACTATCATTAGTTCCATGTGTTAATACTGGCTGTTGTGCACAGAGCAGGCAAGAAAGACCCTTGAAAATAAGGCAGTGGTTTGGAAGTTGACCAACTAAATGGCAAGCAGAACACAAAAGCAAGCATTCTACAGATAAATTTGAAGAGTTAGTGAAAGATTTGGAGGCGAGGAAGAAGAAGGTGTTTTTATTAAAACTTTCATTTTGTCATGTTTGCCAACAAATAGTACTGAAAATATATCCTTTTTTATTTGAAAGAAAAAGCAGTCTTGGAAGTTATCCAGTCCTAATTACTCAAGCACATTCAAAAGACTATATTTATATACATGTGTGTCCACTTGGAATACAATTCTGGAAGGTGTTGCTTATTGCAAGTTAAGAAGAAGAATGTTTAGGGCAGGGGTGTCATCACATGACATATTGTGACTTTTCCTCCCTTTGCTAAAATGGGAGTGGGCGTGGCCAGCGAGTGACGCATCCGTCCTGTGGGGCGCAAGTTTGACACCCCTGGTTTAGAGTGATCCTTTTTTATTTAGTGACCGTTCAAATTTACAACGGCACCGGTGTGACAGTTTTTCACACTAATGACTGTGTTGCAGCCTCCCCGCCGTCATCTGATCAAAATTCGGAAGCTTGGCAACTGGTTCACCTGCTTGACAGATGCAGTGTGCTGGGATCATGTGATTCCCCTTTTGCCACCTTCTGACAAGCAAAGTCAATAGGAAAGACAGATTCACTTAACAGATACATTACTAACTAAACAGCTGCAGTGCTTCGCTTAAGAAACGGGGCAAGAAACGTTGTAAAATGTCTTGCTTAACCACAGAAATGTTGAGCTCAATTGTAGTCATAAGTAGAGGAATTACATGTATTTCTCTGTGGGTGGCTAGAAGAGGCATTGAGACTTTGAAGATAACTTATGATACAGCGATTTAACGTATGTGTTACGGTATTCGTACCACCACTGATCTCGCCCTCTTCCGGAAAAAACTAAAGACCTTTCTGTTTGTTCAGGCTGGCCTGGCCT
>JAOYMU010000283.1:18591972-18608693 GCA_025802295.1 Psammodynastes pulverulentus
CACCAAGGACCCCTCATTTCAACTCTGAGCTACAAATATTCTCCATTATGAGTAGTTCAATGGTTACTGCAATATTTTTTCTGGAAGATATGCTCACCTTTCACATAATTTGAGTTGCAGATATTAGTGTGTGTTACATTTGGGTTTCTTGTACAGTAACATTTTGATAAATCTTTTTATTAAAAAGTTTTAAGTATATAATTCTCTTTGATTTTATATAGAAAATCACATTGGGACATTCGAATACAGTAACATTTGGTAAGTATGGATACTAATAAAGTGTGTTTATTGTTTTTATCTATTGAGAAAGCCTAAATGTTAGTGATGGAGGACAAGGCAGGAAAAAAATGTTTCCAGAAATATCTTGGGGAGAATAACAACTTCCTCTCTACCTCATCCAGTTTAAGACTAAAACTATTATGAGCATTCAACTGTATGTTACATTCATACTGGAAATTTTAAGGACAGGTAGTCCTTGACTTATAACAGTTCACTTAGTGACCATTCGAAGTTACAACAGCATTGAAAAAAATGACCGTTTTTCACACTTATGACCATTGCAGCATCCCCATGGTCATGTGATTTACATTCAGATGCTTGACAACTGATTCACATTTATGACAGTTGCAGTGTCCCAGGGTCATGTGATCCCCTTTTGCGACCTTCTGACAAGCAAAGTCAGTGGAGAAATCGGATTCACTTAACAACTGTGTTACTAATTTAACAACTGCAGTGATTCCCTTAACAAATGTGGCAATAAAAGTCGTAAAATGGGGCAAAATTCGTTTAACACATTTCTTGCTTGGCAACATAAATTTTTGGTTCAGTTGTGGCCGTAAGCTGAGTATTTTAGTTGGCATAGTTAGGAATAATCTGTATAGGGGAGATCTGTATTTCAGCTGTGGAGTCAGATTATTTCAACCCTTTTTTGCTGCACAAAAAGAATATTCAAAGAACACAATGAAAAGCAGTTAAAAGATACAATACAAATTTTACAAAAAAAAAACCCGAGATAAAACTTAAGTCAAATATGTTATTATTGCATAGTGTAATATTCATCCTACCTATGAATATGAAGAATTCTTTTGTAAAAGTTTGGATAGGAAATGTCTTGTAGAAATGAGAAACAAAACAAAATTATATTTGGGATTTTATATGTTATATGAATTTATTAGCTAAATCCAAAGGATTTGGCTAATCTGAAGAGTTCATATTGTTGTTTCTTATTTATGCTAAAAGATTTTTGTGTTATTTGTTATGGATGAGGGAAGGAATTGAGGCAAATGTGAGTTCATAGCCGAAAAATGTTAATTATAATTAAATATACTTTCTACAGATAGGTGAAAGAATCTACAGGATATAAGGATGAATCATGCATCCTAGAAAAAGACAAGGCCGCTTGAATGGGTCACAAATGTTGCAAATATTGCAAAACAACTTTTGTAAATCAGTTTGAAGCCTTGCACAGTCCTAAATTCCAAAGTACCCTTCCCAGTTAGACATTCTCCAGCTAAGTCGGAACTGCAACTCCCATAATCCCTCCAATGTCTGCAGGCTTCTCTAAACCTATTCATGTATTATTGCAAACTATTAAACAACATTAATTTTTTCAAGAGATTTGCTACAAATAAATAGGAGTATTTAGAATTTTTTTATAATTTGATATTTGTAATTTCAGTTGCATTACTAGGCTGCATAGCAATAATGAGGTATACATTAAAAGTATTGCACAGCTGCCTGTTTATAGTTATATCAAAACGTCCCAGAGGAGAAGCAGCTTGTTCATTAAGCGTGTAGGCTAAAAATAGCAACTGAACAACTGTGTCGCTAAAGGAACATATTAGCAGATATCACATTGTCTAAGCTGTAGTTGTTGAATTGGCTCAGCAGTTTTTCTAGAAGGTATATCTTGTTAGATATATTGTTTTTGTTGAACTTAGGTTAAACTTTCAGGGGTGGTTGGGCAATTTAAAATTATTTTACTGTGGTAATGTTATTCAGTTAGAAGAAAACAAGAGGGAACTTATTCTGAAACTATATAACAAGGCATTATATAGGTTTATAAATCACATAAAATATAATTTTGATTTATATTGTATATATCTGTAGAAATGATTTTGAAAATATTCTAACGACAGTTGGCTACTACTAGATTTTAGAGTTCAATATTTAATTGACTATTGGTTTTAAAAAGCCAAAAGAAGCTTAAAAACATTCTGTTGTTCAGTTTTTGCTATCATTTTACAGAAGGAAGAAATGTATATAAGTCTGTAAAAGAGTTTCATAGTCCTTTCTGTTTAATTCTTTAGAGTATGTTAAAGAAAAACCCATGTTGTGACAGCAATGGGAAGCACATAAAACAATTCACCTGTTAGCATCAGATAAATCATGTGACCTTTTAAAATAGTTCAAAAAGCAAGCAACAATTGTATTTCAATTTAAGGACAGGAAGTGGAAAGTATTGTTATGTCCTGTTAACCTGTAGGTAGTATAAAGTTATTCATATTGAGTTCTATTTTCCATGTTGAGAGTTATGTTAATACCATGTTACTTGGCAAAATTCCATAAGATCTTGATAATCCTGAATAAAAGATTACTCCAGGGTAGGACTTCTCCCCTCAGCCTTATTGAATTGCCTCAGTAATCAGATTTACTTAACAACATTGCTTGTGCAATGCTTTCATGTGGCAATCTGATTTGTATAAGGAAAGCCATTTCAGATTGCTGACATCTTTATCTTGAATGAAATAGAAATGAAATTTCCTAAATTGAATAGTTGAGTCATCTTTAGATGAAAATCCTTTTGTAATTTTAAAATATTATACGGTTATTATAATAACTTTAATGATACATTATTCACTGAATGTATTTTCACCTTGATGCTGATCATGCTGCTTTTAAATTTTACACAAATATGTCAAAGTCCTAATTCCAACTCCAACATTACTTCAGTATTTTTAATGTGCACATTACAATGTATTGCAGTGATAGATTAATAAATGACATAACTGCAGTCTTAACATTTCCATATTCTACTCACTTGATACTCAATATAGACTCAACTGTTCTCTAATTATTAAAATAACACAAGGCTTTAAGAATGAGGCTTAGTCTATCTGTTTTTCTTGTTTAAAAGAATAAATCAGTTCTAAATTTAGAATTCGTTAATTTTTTTATATAAGGGTTTACTATAAAACGATGTGATTCAAGCAGTTATATTTGTAGGTTGATTTACAGGTTTTTACTATTACAGCACAGCCAAAAATACAGAATTATTATTTCCTTAGCTCTAGTAAGCAGGCTTTAAGAAATTCTTCAATTGACAACCTGTTTGAAACAAGAATGCCAATTATCCTGACTCTGAATTAGATATAAAAAAAATTCTTTTCCACATTAAAGTTTACATCGTAGGACCTGAAGGAAACATTGGACATAGCATGAGTGCCTCTAGTACAGTCATGGTGAATCTTTTGGGCTTGGTGTTCCAAAACTTCATAAACTGCATAACACGACTCTGCTGGCATATCATATACTTACAAACTAAACAAAAGAGAAACAACTCTCTGTCTCCTTCCTCATTGGTCACCTTGCACCGTTCCCCAGGATCTGCCATGTGGTGCTTACCTTCGGACAGTGTCCTGCTAACAGGCCCCTGCAGCCTACGCAAGGCTTCTACCTAAAGTCTGCATTTTTAAAGCGGCTTCAGCTTTGGAGAATGCTGTTCTGCAGCCTCTTGCAGCCTCCGTAAACTGTAAAAGCATATCTTTTTCTCACAGAATTTTTGGAGACTCCAGAGGCCTCTCAAGAGCAAACCCCATTTTTGTCTAGTCTTAGAAAATCCCATAATAGCAAGATGTGCTTTTGAGAACAGTTATTGGATGTTGGTGAATGTAAGTGTAAATACTGGCATGTCACCCAAAACATTGTGGCATGTCAGCTATGGGGTGTCATACGTTCACCATCAATGCTCTAGAACAGGGGTGTCAAACTCATGTCATCATGGCAGCATCACGTGATGTATCGGGACTTTTCCTCCCTTCGCTAAACTGGGTGTTGGTGTGGCCAGCGTGTGACACATCCAGCCCACAGGCCGGGAGTTTGACAGCACTGCTCTAGAATATTAGTTCTTAACACCCATAACGTATGCGATAGTCGCGAATATCTGTAGCTTAGGTGTAGGATAAGGGTGGGAGTTTGTTCTTTGAGCTTGTGAATTGGTTTCTGAACGTTTCATTACTAAATGTTACCTAACCTGGTAATGAAACGTTCAGAAACCATCCACAAGCTCAGACAATGAATCTCCACCCTCACCCATAAAGTATTGTATCAGTGATTGGACTGCCATGCAAAACATGTCCGAGCATATACTTTCATTGACTTGCTAGTGAGTACCTTTTCAAAAGAACATTGAAAAGAGCTGGACTAACTATACATTTCTTTATTTTTAGGCAATAATGGACCAGACAGAGAAGGATGAGCAAGATGTTCCTCCATATCTTAACAGTGAACCCCCAGAAGGTATATTTTAAAATAACAGTGCTGTTTGCTCAAAGATGGCGCAGTAAATTGTTCTTTTCAAATTATTGTTCTGTTCTTTATAAGCAGATTTTAATTTCATGATCAAAGCTGACTTTATAAATTACAAACAAAAGGACTTTTTTCTTTTACTTTTAAAGGTATGTTTGCGGTGTTTTGCTTGCTAAAGATAATTTGGTCATGCAATAGCTACCGTATTTTTCGCACTATAAAATGCAGTTTCCCAACCCAAAAAGTGGGTGGAATGTCTGCGTCTTATAGAGCGAATGTTGCTGAAATCCTGCTCACCCACCAGCCCCCACCCTTCAGCCTCTGCCTCCCAGCAATTTGCCTCCAAACAGCAAACATCCTGGTCAGCTTCAGCACAGCCTGATTTACCAGAAGCAGCTGATTGGCGGTTTCCACGCATCCTGTTTTCAGCCTCCGCACGCCCCATATTGGGCCTCCATATGTTCCATTTTTGGCCTGTTTCAGGTGGCGGCGGCAGCGATCCCCACCACCTGGCACGGGCCAAAAACAGGATGTGCGGTGGCCCAAAATGGGGTGTGATCCCCGCAGCCGGGAACAGCTGATCGGCAGTATTCCAGGAGGCCGATTCAACCGCCAATCAGCTGCTCATGCTAAATCAGGCTGTGCTGAAGTTGACCAGGCTGTTTGCTGCAAGGAGGCAAATTGGAAGGCAGAGGCAGATTTTTTTTTCTTATTTTCCTCCCCAAAAGCTAGGTGCATCTTATAGTCTGGGGAGTCTTATAGTGCAAAAAATATTGTACTTCATGGCAACATGCTAAAATTACTAGTCCACTTTTTTTGAGATTAAATATCCAAGCTAATAATAGTTAAAATAACCTAAGGTTATGCAGAATCTGTTATATTAATATGTTGTTCTCCTAATATAATATTTTTAAAATAGCTTATGACATGTGATATTGCTGCTGAGAGGGGAATACTACTTTGAAAACCTATGCAGCTTGGTTTCGAACTAAATGACTTATTAATATATAATTGCAAGTAGATGATTTACTTGCACAAATGAAACCTGTCCTATTCAGACCTCCAAGGCAGTCTTGCTTTTTTTCAGAATCTCTTCCATCATTGGCTTTCCATTCACATGGAGGGCAATTGTATTCCTGCTTTCAACTCTCAGAGAATGGTTTTGTTATTAAGAGAGGTTAACACATAAGGTGGACATGTTTGTCAAATTATGTTTTCTTTCATTTTGGATACATAGACTGTATGTGTATATATGTGTGTGTGTTGTGTGTATATGTATACACATACACATATATACATACATGTTTCCAGCTATGCTGATTGTGGTGGACAATGTAGTTTAACCATGAACAGATATCTTCACCTTTTAAAAAAAAAAAAAAGGATTTTTCATTGGAAAGTGTTCAGTAGATGTGATTTTGTGAAAAAAGCTGTCTCTTTTTTACATTGCATGATAATATATTTCATAAAGGATTCAGAAATTCAGATTTCTTAGATTTACCTCTTGTGAAATAAATTGAACTACAAGTTCAGTTATGAAACAGAAGTGATGAAGGAAGTGAATGAAGTGGAGGGTTTTCCTGTTATCCTGGAAAGGTGCTTGGTTCTACTAGTGCTAGAAAGCATAATATCCTGACTTCAAACCCAGTAAGATGTAATAAATGGTTATAATGCTGAGTTCACCTTCTAGGAATAAATTTTAATATGTCATGTCAGGTATCTAAATGGTCTCTGACTGGAATTCACAAATTATAATGTAGTTTCCTGCTGTATGAATATACTCATTGTCCCTTTAGATAATGATTTATAATTTGCCATTTTATTGGTGAACGTACCATAATTATCCATAGTTTAATATATTTCAACCAGCAAATGGCAATTAGTTCCTATATTGGTATCTCAAAAAAGCCCTGATTGTGCTCCAAAAGATTTTCTATCCTGTAATTAGTACACAAAAATGCTGAATCCCTTAATTAATAACGATGATAATTAAAGAACCACAATTCACTTAGAACTTTCTTTTGCATTCGTAGAAAATATTGAAAGTCTTTGCTATTCCCACTCTCCCCAGATGCTCTTCTGCTGGTGATATGTCATAGGAAAGAGTTGTACAGCAAAATTTCACTGGGACTTTCATATTAACTCACAATTAAACTAATTCTGAATAACTGACACTGTTTCTCTTCTTTAGATTCAGTAAAAGATCATCCGCAACAACAGCCTGGCATGCTTACCCGGGTGACTGGCGGCCTTTTCAGCATAACCAAGGGAGCTGTCGGTGCCACAATTGGTGGCGTAGCATGGATAGGAGGGAAAAGCTTTGAAGTGACCAAAACAGCAGTAACAGCTGTGCCTTCCATGGGAGTAGGATTAGTTAAAGGAAGTGTTTCAGTTGTGACAGGAAGTGTTACAGCTGTAGGATCTGCTATCTCAAGCAAAGTGCCTTTAACTGGGAAGAAAAAGGACAAATCAGATTAAAGAAATTCAGTACTGTTTTGTTGAGGGCCTTATGTGGCTACGGGACCTACACAATTTGGACTACTGTAAGGTTACCATTCCGGAAGAATATCTAAAGAACTGAAAGAATTACTTTCTCCTGCAAGGGACATCAGCAGCCTGGTATCACAGAAACTTTAGATTTCTTCAGGAACTTGTCTGGTGAAATGTTACACTTGATTAAGAAACAAAAAAGGAATCAAGTACATGGATGTGAAGGAATGACTCACGTTTGAACATTAATTCACTTTTCGAAATCTTGAATTAAAAATGTGAAAATAGAAGTGGAGGGAATGACTTGGCAAAAAGTTAAGCACTTCACAGTTCTGATGATAATAGCTCCCTTTAAAATAATTTCAGCATTAAAGTGCTTAAATATTAGCCTGATTATGCCCTTAATTGGTTGCCTCTGCCATACAGATATATTGATGTTCTAGCTTCAAGCCTATGGTGTTTATATTTTTTGGAAAACAGTCCTTGAACTCCCTATAGAGTCCTTGTGTATCTTTGCTTTTTCAAACTATTTTTATAAACACTAAATTCTTTAGAAGTCAACTGTCAAAAGGATGTGTTTGTGTGCGCACACGCATGTATGTGTGTATAGTATATTGAGTCAAATCATTCATGCCTTATGGTGAAAAACAATCTATTTTTTACTTAGAGAATCTTTTAAAGTTTTTGTAATGTCTGTCATTTCAAAGCAGTCTGTAGAAGGAGTTTTACACTTTTTTTATCTGTTGATACTGACAAAGAAAGACTGCTAAATCTCAGGTGTAGCGTACTGATGTTCTCACCTGCAAATGAAAAGCCCTTTATGTTGTTAGGTTACTTTAACTGAAAATTAATTCCAAGTTTACATTAAGACAATATTGAGTAACTTTCAGCTGTAAAATAAAAACACTTCTGTGGTTTCTAGCCTCAAGGTACAAATGTGTACAATCTTATTTCCTGAGTACATAATACAGCAACTGCGGTTGCTGTGCATAATCTCTTTACCCTTGAATATCATCCATTATTGCTAGAGATTTTGTAGAGGTTGATGAATTATGCTTGATATTTTCAATAATTAACATAAAATACTTTCTACAAATACCTCAGCAGGTAGGTTTGCTGAATGGCACCCATGACCAATAATGATAGAAACAAGTGATTTGCAAAGAAATGTATTTCATGCATACCTTTTCAAAGTTTTCTGAGCAAGACATAGGTATGTCTCTTCCTGTCTGTCTTGTTCCTAATCCCTAATCCATTAAATCAGGATAGGTACTGGTGGTCCTTTGTGCTCAGTGGGCTATATTGTGGGTTTATTGGATTGATATCTTTCAGTTTTGTTTAGAAGCTATTTAGCATGTTGAATTTGTAGCATTTTGGTAATCCTTAAAAAAAACCTGACATTCACATGACTATTCTGTATGCAATGTTTCTTAAAATATGTGTTAAAAACACACAAACCTGGTTGGAATAGTTGTGATTATAAACACTAGATTAAAACAGATGGTGTCTTGTAAAAGTAATGACCAAAAGCTGCCCCTTGTCTAAAATTGCATATTCATAAATTAAATTAATCTGGTATAATTTATTGTACTGTTATAATTTGTATTTCACCTGCCAAAGATCCATAGCTCAGTGATAAAGTCATATACTGTGGATGGAAAAGATTTATATTTAATTCTTGGCATCACTAGTTAAAAAGAATTATCAAAAATGTGCTGTTGGTATCTGACCTGAATTTGCTAGCTTTATGATAGCAAGCAACTTCATATGCTCACAGAACATAAATAATGTTTTATGGCCCAAAGGCATCATTAAAGCTTTAACTTAAAAAAAAACTTCATTACACAACAGGTTTTATCAATGATACTATATAAATTAGGAATTTGTAAATAGTATTTAATTAGGTGACTGGATTAACTATGTGCCTAGATTAGAGAGTTTATCAGACAATCTTCATATTGGATATCTTGGCTAGCATTTAGATACTTGTCATTTTACTACTCAACCAATTCCCTAATAAATGTGTATCTTAAAACATATATAAAAAGAATAAAATATGTATGTGTTATTTTTAGAAATGTGTATTAAAGGTTCCAGTGTTCCAAACACAGAATGCATATGGAATTTATATTTTTAGGATTAGCAACAGGCATAAAAATTACAAACACTGATGTACTTTAAGAACTGACATTTGGTATTTGTGACATTGATATTTAGTGGTAAATGAAATCTTAAGGTACAGTGTCTGGATTCATCTGCTTAGAATAAGGAAGAGAGATCTAGTATCAGTAAACTGACAATGTCAATGTGCCCTAGCAGGCATCTCTCTTAGCATCCATCAGATTCCTTATCGCCCCTGTTCATTTCAAACATATTTGGAAAACTTTACTTTTCACTGAAGCAAATCTCATTGTGCTTTCTGATAAATGGGTGCCTTGTAACATTCCCATACCAACTATTTTATGAGATGCTTTCCAGATACACCCACTGATCCCATAAAGTGTCTTTTTACTGATGGACAGAATGACATAATGAAATGTCATAATGAAATATCCCCCTCTTTTTTTTTGTATTGATTCTTGATTGCATATCATTCAGCAATGAGCTGAAGAAACTATTGGGACAAATGAGTAGAACCTATGAAATAAAGAATATTAAACCCCAGGACCTCATCCCATTTCTATACATGGTTTTCTTTTTAAATACATGGATTTTCATTTAGTTCTAAATAATAAAAGTTGTCATGCTTGGTATTTCAGAAGAAAAATAGCATAGTTAAATAGACATAGTATGTGCTACATGCAAATTCAAACCCAGGCTTCTATGTAGTTGTGAGATGTGCCATTCTGTTCCTTTTGTTTTCAGTCCTAAAATCATTGAACGCACATGTACCAGGTTAATTATTCCAAATAATTTTAAATGCGACGGTATATTGCTAAAATAGATGATATATTCAAGATCAGTGAAAGAAAAAGTTTAGTGGTTATTAAGACTTGACTCTGACTTGACGGCATATAATAGTCAAGAATATATTTCTAATTAGCAAGAATTGCATATCACTCTGCATAATCTGAGTTATTAAATAAACTGAATATATCGAATATATTCTCAATATGTTTAAATTTTATTTTAAATATTGCACAAAGCAAGATTATTATAATTTAAACCAATGCTGGGTACATCTTTTCTATCGGCAGAAGTTTAAAACTTCATTCTCTTTCCTAAATAATGCATATATTCTGTGGACAATCCCATAATACTCTTATACAAACTATATTGGATTACTATTTCCTATTCTGGTGCTTACATCTTAAAAGAGAGGGGGCATATCCTCAGCGATACCAGAATCGCTGAACCAAACCTTCCTTTCTTTTTGTACAGTATCGGGTGATTTATTGTACTTTTTTTTTTGTACTGTTTTTTTTAAATCCAATAAAAAAATAATTTTTTAAAAAAAAAGAGAGAAGGGGCAAAAAAGGACAATTGTAATTATCGAAGTACTGGAGCCACCCAGAGTCACCTTGTAAGGGAGATGAGTGGCATATAAATTTAATAAAATTGCTTTTATGAAGTTAAAATGTTGATACTTACAAAAACACCTATGTTTTTTTAAAAGCCTACATTTACACAAGATATGGATAAAATAGAGAAAGAAAATATTTCCTAACTTAAGTGAAAGACCTTTAGATGCAAATAAAGCTATTATTTCATGCATCATGAAACTATAGAATCCTATCTCACGTCTTATTTGAAGAAAAACTGAATCCATGGAATATAAGACTATCTGTATTTTCTAAGCATAATTGCTAGGTATTACTTTTGTATCAGAAAAATGCCTTTTAATGTTAGTTCCTAGAGAACATGAGCAGTGGATATTGGACTAGTGTCTAGCTTGTAGGTTTCATACAAATGTGGTTGGCTTCTGTAGGAATAATATGTTGGATTAGACAGCCTTTCAGTCTGAGCCTATGAACTCCATGACAGAATTGTATACTTAGAAACATTGATTCAGAAAAAAAGTCCTGAACAAAAATTCAATATCTAAGTACCAGTTACATCCAATTTATTTGAATTGTGAAAGACAAACTGGTCCTTAATTTTTATTAAGCAGATTCTGAAAACTAATCTTCAATAGTCAAAGGAGCCACTGGATTATATATGGGTCTCTCACTTTTTGCTTGTATCTTTCCATAGGTAGTTTCAAAATCTTTTTTTGTTCCATAGAGATATTTTATAGTTCCATTCCTCAGACTGTATCCTAGGGCATCTAATTTTTTAATCCGATACTGAATTATCTCTGTTGATAATTCTAACACAGCGGGCGATTCTTTAATTTGTTCTATAGAAATTCCCTCCTTCAATAGTTCATCTAGTCTTTCCTTCAGAACTGGAGCTGAATAATAGAGAAGGGCAGGACACTGTAATATTAGCTCTTTTAATTCTTGATCACTGCAGTTGAAGATGGTCTTTGAAAGCAAGAGGCTACTCTGCATATTGCTAGGATTAAGTTGAAAAATAAATCCTTTGAGCTTGGACAACAGGCTTAAAACTTCGGAATCGGTAAATTGATTGTTTTGAAGAAACTCCAGGTTTTCTTGGACAGTAGTAGTACTATTTAATAAAATAAATGGATTTTGACTCAATAATTTCAGTAGCCAGTTCTTCAAATTTTCCTGTGAACCACCTAGTCTTAAATAGTTTCTTTGCAGAGTTTCTATCATATGCTTATTCTTTTCAACAGGGTTGTAGAAAATATTTGATGCACTTGTTAAAAACCTGCGGATGATAGCATTCTTCAGCCCCAGTGCTTTGAAGAATCTAATGTTGGCCTTCTGATTTTCATAATGTTCAACATTAAAAAAAGCATCTGGAAATCGTTTTATTAACTCCACTAACTGCTTTTCATTTTGACAGACAGATAACCACAGGTCTCTTTGACAAGTGATATTGTTAGGGCTACAAAGAATGGCTTCAGGACAGCATTCAAACATATGTGCTATTGAAGGTCCATCAGCTCCAATTGTTTGCAAAATATTAGCTATTTCTTTGATATACGGCACCTCTTTTGACAGAACCCATGGCTTCAGCCTACGGATTTTCTTTATATCCACTGATAATTTGGACAGATTTTCCACAGTGATTTTATTCTCTCCTAAAGAAGTATCAGTGGCATATCTCAAATGCTGTAAAAGGTGTCCATTCTTTCTTTGATACCAGAAGACTGATGGTGCTGCCAATATTAAGCAGGACTGAGATCTAGCCAAAAAATGCATATAGACATTTGGGACAATATAAGCCATTTCATTCTATGGTCAAGCACCACATCAGGAAAGGCCTGTAAGAAGCAAAGCATAAGATATTGCTATGTCAAATTAAAATTTGGGGGGAAAAGCAAGAAAAGCAAATCTTAATCCCAAATACATGATTAGAGTATGCAACATTATGCAACTGTTCTTTTTTCTCTCTCAATTGATCTTTATTAAAGCAAAAACGTTAATATAATAATGTAGCAGGCAGGACTTAACTGGAAAACTATATATTATTAAACCTTATCATGACCTTTAATTCAGTGGAAGAATGGATTACAGAGCAACAATTTTTGAACCAAGGCACCTCAAAATCATCTAATTTACAGGATGTGTCCAAAATTCAGGACCAATGATTCCTGAGGGAATGAAAATTAAGTAAGTTACGGCTGCTTCATTGCTACTGACTGCTGCTGCACTACTACTAATATGGTGACATGATCTTCGTTTTGAACATTCCATGAGTTTCCCAGCCAGTCTGGCAATCCCTCAGTCCATCTTCCCCCCAGCAGCAGCCATTTAACTGCCTGCTGGGGAGATTTCCAATGTTCCTTATCAAATCCCCACAAGGAAACTCAATGGGGAAGCTGGCAGGAAGTCAGAAGTCATTTCTGCTATGTCTGCTTTCTTGCCCATTCTTGGTCATTCTGTTTTTCTGTTTAAGGAAATATCTCTAAAATGATGACCCAATGGGGCATGGGTTGTCTAGTGTCATCTAAATCCTTTCTCTTCAAATAAAATTCTGATTGTGACACAGTTGATTGATGAATTACTCCCTCATTGCCTCTTAAAATATTTTTTGCCTATTTAATAAAAATCCTGAACTCCCCATTCCATTCAAATTAAAACTCACTTTGGATTGCAATGATATGCAGATAGTAACTAAATGTCAAGTAGCAGCAAAGGTCAAAAGAGAGATATTTCTTTTGTTGTAATACATGTAGGTAGTAAACAGATTTAAACAAAATAACACCCCTGTTATTGTATTTCCTGCCTTATTTTCTCTTTGATCACATAGCTCTTCTGGCTTCTGCATGCCAGGGAAACTGAGAAAAGAATATGAAAACAAATAAAAGAGTAGAAGCAACTATTACCATAGGAATAATGGAAAATGTATCTTTTCTGATTGTATGTAGCAGGTTTCTTCTTTTTGCCAATATTTTAAAGGCATTTTCAGACATTTTAAACCTTTGTGGCATTATGCAATCTTTAAGTGGGAAGACTTACTTTTTTAAAAAGTAACTTTCCTCGAATCAGACTCAATTACTGATGCCTATGTGGGCAGGCTAGTATGGATTTCTTAACACTGTAATAACAGATTTTTTAAAAAATATATTTTTAATATCTACATTTCTGGAGGTTCCTGGGGATTTCCTGTTCAAATACCAACTAATGAACACACCTATCCCGCTGAGTCATTGGGAGCATTTAATAACAATTCCCAACCTCAATAGGTTGAGATTTCCTCCTTCCCGTTATTAATTTAAAGCATTTCAATTTGGCCGTCAAACCGTTGATTTCAGTTTAAAACGGCAGCCGCAGATAACAAACAAGTGACAACGATTATATGTGCATCGCACCCCTGAGCTTGTTTAACTCAACCCTGCGTTAATTCAACCTGGCTGGCGACCCGAAGTGTTTAAATCACGCAGCCAGGGATCTCAAAATGGGGACTGATGGGAGGTAAGTTTGTTTGTAGTTGCAATGCGCCAAAAATCTCGGCAGGAGCTCGACACTAATTTTGCCAACAAAACGAAGCATTCTCGACACCGGCACCAACTATTGCCTTCCTTGGTAAAGTCTGCGCGAGTTTTTCAGGCGCGCACATACACATTGCGGAGAAACGAAATCCACGCAATAAGAGCGCCTGATGAAAATGCAATAGAATCACCTCCTGCTGCCTAAGAGAAGCCGGCCCTGATCCTGTCCCAGGCAAATTAGCACGCCTTGTCCCCCTTGCTCTTTGACCCCAGAACCAACGTCCTCCCCTGGACACCCCGACGTTCCCTAGCCAAGAAGCCACTGTCACGCCTTACCCTGGGTGGCAGCTGCAGAAACTAGGTTGCTAACGTCACAGGCCGTGTTCCTGAGCCATACCAATGCTCGAGGTGGGGGAGTTAGGATGGTGGAACAAACCATTTCCGATTCAGCTTTAAGTGCTTTTAAATCGTATATTCTACGAAATCTGGTCAGATTCAGACGATTTTTTAACTTTTTAAACGATTTATTGTAATACTAGTTTTTGTATCTAAAAGAGTAGGGACAGAAATGAATAGATGTATTGAAATCTCCCAGCTTCTACAGCAGAGCCGCAAACCAAATAAGACATTTATTTTAAAAAAACCCTTCCTTATTCTGTGTTGTATGAATGTGTTTTGTTTCCATCCAGCTCTCCTCCTTCTTCCTCTCCGTCCTTCTCCTCCCAGGAAGGAAGGAATCAGGGCTTTCTCATTAGCAAAATTCCTTGCTCCCAATACAAGTTTTTACCTCATTCTGTTGAAGCGGAACTAGCAAAGCGTGGTGTCACTCCCACAAAGGCTTGTCTATACTTTACAAAAATGATCTCAACAAGCCTTAGGATGTTTGTAAAGCAGCCGGATTGTATTGTGGGTTACTTTGTTTATGCTGAAGAATAACTTCACAGACGTACATTCGCATTGCAACATAAATTTTGCTAATAATTTAATCAGATGCATTTCCTGTTGTTAGTTACTGTTTACATTGCAATATCTATCTACAGAGTAATGTATGAAATATCTTAGGAGCAAAAGCGAAGAGACCTTTGCTACTGAAAGGTATAAAATTAGAAAAAGAATATAGAAAAAGAATATGAGGTTATTAGAAGTTGTTTTGCTTTGTCTTTTTGTGGTGAGGAAGCCATTTGAAATCAAGGATGGTTTTCCGTGCATGCCAGAATTTCACAATAAGAATCAGTTCTAATTAGAATTTACCGTACATACAGGAATTTATTCCATGCTGGTTTATTTTACATAGTTCAGAGACTTGGGAAAATTTCATAAGCCAATGCTGCAATTTATTATAATTTAGGAATGCAGAGTTTAATGTTTTGGTCATAACAGACAGAAAAATAGAATGGGATTCACAAGGCAAGATCCATAATGATCCTGTCCACCTCAGTAACTCTTCAATTTTAAAGTTTCATTTACTCGTTTATTTTCATTTAGTGTATTTGCACATGTGCATTTTAATTTCAAATAAATTTACTATAGGATACAGATATTTTTTACACATGGCTGAAAGTTTTACTCAGCTCCGTAGCTTTCCGAATGTGCTAAACTTTATTTGAACTTTTTGGGAACTATGGCCTGAAAGTAACACATGTCATTGTCTGGCAAGGGAAATGAGAAACGTTTGTGTCATAATGATCCAATAGATCATTATTGGAGCCATCAATATTCCATTGCAAACACATCAAAGAATGCCCCACTTCAGCCTTGACACCAATGGAACACCACTGGCGGGATAGGTAGACTATAAGAACCTTTCAGTGATCATACAGGTATTTCTCCATGAGCTATACTGTATGTGATACAACTCCAATATGCCAATGGTACAAGGTTTCCACAATATCCTCCATCTCATGGCAATCAACAGTTGCTCTGTAGATTGCAACTTAAAACCGACAATGGCTTCAGTTGGCTCATTTCATTGATACAGTAAAAACACTCATTGGAGCCTCATTTTTAATTTGCATTAAAACAAAACGAAAGTTTCCTTTCTGAATCCATCAAACATACAGCTTCGTATATAACATCCCAATTTAAAAGTTAGTAATATACTTTCAAGCCAATGTAATAGTCACAATACCAGATGTAGAGATTCCAATTATCATAAAACTTAATTGTATAGGAGATGCAAAAGACTATTGAGAAACTTAAAAAGAAACACACATATAAAGGTATAAAGCACATAATTAAAAAACCCACAGAATGCTAGCACCACCTTGCACTAACGTCATAACACAACTGTAAGATAAGAAAATTATAGGTTTTATTATGCTTCCAACTTTAACATAATTTCATGTTTAGATATTTCTCCCTTCCTTCATATTCTTTAAATAATGTTAGCTGTTTGATGTCATTGTACTTAGTCAATTCTTGATTTCTGTCACTGGCCAGTAGATGTAAAATTCAATTAACAAGTGATAGCATCCTTGCTATTTGTTACTTGCACAGCCAAATATTGAAATCTCTTATTCCTAGAACTTCATTGGAAATCCATGACTAGAAAGAAGCTTCTGAATTATTCTTATTAATATTTTATGTATCCTATGTAAAATTGGAAATTATTACCAGGGCTGTTTTTGAGCCGGAGCTCGGCGGAACGCCGTTCCGGCACCTTTTCGGAGCACGTATCACGTGCTCCGTCCCCACCAAT
>JAOYMU010000283.1:18632696-18644584 GCA_025802295.1 Psammodynastes pulverulentus
GCTGGCACGCACGTGTGCGCGCTATCGCATGCGCGCACACTTTCGGCACGCCACGACAAAAAGGTTAGCCATCACTGGTATAGGCCCTGGTATAGGCCCTTGCAATCCCACTTATCCATCTTTATACCCCTTGGGCTTTTAAATCCACATTGAAATGTTACGATATAAACCCCATGAAGATACAGAAGCTCTATATCACACCGTTTGTAGAATGAGCAATATCACTATAACAATTTTATTTCTGTAAGGTAGTTTTCCAGTCTTGTGTTCAAGTGCTGGAGAAGTGAAGTGCTGCAATGTAAATTTACTAAACATCTTCAATACAGGATAAATAGTAAGACCTCATGTGTAAATGATTTAAAAATGATATGCATAAGTAATTCTCAGATTTTGAAACGCTGATACATAGCCGTTGCAAGCTTGGTTTTTAAAATGCTGTTAAGATAGATATATCAACAAATAATAAATATAAATACCCCTCTTTTTTTTCTTTTTAAGGCTTGGGTTGCAAACTTTGAACGACCTCGAATGAATGCAAATTCCCTTCTTGCAAGTCCAACAGGACTTAGTCCTTATCTACGTTTTGGCTGTTTATCTTGCCGTCTATTTTACTTCAAATTAACAGATTTGTACAAAAAGGTATGAATTGACCATCTGGATTTATCTGTATGTATTTAAAAACATGTATTTAAAAAGTAAGTTTTTAATCATATCTTATGGTTTACAGGTGAAGAAGAACAGCTCCCCTCCTCTTTCCCTCTATGGCCAATTGTTGTGGCGTGAATTCTTTTACACAGCAGCAACTAACAATCCACGATTTGATAAAATGGAAGGCAATCCCATATGCGTGCAGATTCCTTGGGACAAAAACCCAGAAGCTTTGGCCAAGTGGGCAGAGGGTCGGACAGGATTCCCTTGGATTGATGCTATTATGACCCAGCTGCGTCAGGAAGGCTGGATTCATCATCTTGCCAGACATGCCGTGGCCTGCTTCTTAACTCGAGGGGATCTATGGATTAGCTGGGAGGAAGGAATGAAGGTACAGTTTTCTTCTAATTAACGGATTTTGGTATTGTCCTTAAGATTTGATATTCCAGTTTGTTTCTAAAGAACGTTAAGAAAAGTTGTATTGCATCGCCAGTTTGTGGTTGATTCTTCTGCAGAAAATGATGCATGTAAATCTTTTTATTATTAAAGCATATTGACATATTTGCTTCTTTAATAAAAAGAAATTACCATCCTGTACTTGCAATTCTGAAACCACATTGAAGATTCTTGGATGGAGTCATGAGAAAATAATAAGAGTTTGCTGCAAGTGTAGTTAATGCAGAACCAGTGGGATAAATACACATAACTGCTGTCACCAGCAGTAAATATTATATAATATAAAGAACTTTAGCTCAGTAGCAACACCTAGTGGTGAGTCAACACTTTATGAATATTCAGAATATTTCCTTTTTTCTCTGATCTGTCCCACACTCACTCTTCTTTAACACATTAAAACATGTATGATAAGTGTTCAATAGAATACACACAGGCTGATCTCGGGGATTAGATTGTCCTGTGACTAATTGCTTATGCTAGTAGTTTTAAATATTCTGTTTCCAGCAGTGTATTTGCATTATCTGTTTTTATAAATATGTAAGCTACCTTGAGCCCTTTCTGCAGATAAATGAGCTGTCTGCTGACTTGCACATTTCAAAAGTTTACTGTATAGAGCAGGGGTCTGCAACCTGCAGCTCTAGAGCCACATGCGGCTCTTTCGGCCCTCTGCTGCGGCTCCCTGCTGGCTGATCCCACCACTGGCTGGCCCTTCCCTTCCCTGTCACTCCTCACCTGGCCTGAGAAGGTAAGGTGGATGGAGGGGGATAGAGACTCGCTCCATATTCCAGAGCAGGAGGTGACTGGATGGGAGTGAGTGACGTAGAGTTGGCCATGCCCACCCAGTCACACCAGTTGTTAAATCATTGGCTCCCGGTGTTTTTTTTTTCTGTGGGAAACGGGTCCAAATGGCTCTTTGAGTGTTTAAGGTTGCAGACCCCCTGGTATAGAGTATGTATTTCTCCTCAGCTTTTTCCTGATGTGCTTAGACATGGACATTTAAAAAGCCAGCATGCCAACAAATTGCTACTTGAAACTGTATTCCGGAGGCAGGAGGAAGAGTAAATACAGGGTTACATTACTTCAGTGGTTTTGGTTTGTTTGTTTTTTGTAGGTATTTGAAGAATTGCTTCTTGATGCAGACTGGAGTGTGAATGCAGGCAGTTGGATGTGGCTCTCTTGTAGTTCATTTTTCCAGCAATTTTTCCACTGTTATTGTCCTGTGGGTTTTGGCAGGAGAACTGATCCTAATGGGGACTACATCAGGTAAAGAACTATTATCAGTTTCAAATGAAACATTATACTGGATTATTATGATGAATCATAAAAGTGATAGAAAATTTATTTTCTTTCTTTTTTAAAAATCAAGACGGTATCTACCTATACTCAGAGGTTTTCCTGCAAAGTATATATATGATCCTTGGAACGCCCCTGAGGGAGTCCAGAAAGCTGCAAAATGTATAATAGGAATAAATTACCCTAAGCCAATGGTGAATCATGCTGAGGCGAGTCGATTGAATATTGAAAGGATGAAACAAATCTACCAACAATTATCCCGATACAGAGGATTGGGTATGATGGAAAGCTTTGATTTCACTTTTTACTTTCATGATTTTTGGCCTGAAAGTCGTACTTAATTGCTGAAATCTTGCTTTATTATTTATAATTGGCTGACTGAGGAATGAAAAGTTATTTATTTTGCACTTTTCTCTAATTTTACCTTTTTAAAAGTTGTAACTTTTAACATTAATGAAGGGCTAATATATTAATATTAAGATCACATAGGCTCTGGTTCTTTCAGAACATTGCAAATAAAAAGAAAAAAGCATTGCCTTTTTGTTTTAGAAACACAGTTAACTATTATTTAGGGAGAATTTTCTATATTTTCATATTAAGGATCAATTTATTAATAACATTTTAAATTACTATTTGTGGGATTGTCATCTTCATCTTCCTGAGTGACAGTTCCAACATTATTGCCATTTAATTTAAAATGTAATCTGTATTTGCATGGGATTGATTCTTTACAAATAATGCCCCAATGCTTATTGAGAAAATCAATTCTGTGTTTGAGGCCACTGCATTTTATTTTGATTAGGCCTCCTTGCTTCAGTGCCTTCTAACGGAAATGGAAACGGAAACGGAAATGGAAATGGAAATAGTGGCCTAATGGGATATTCTTCAAGCGAAAATCTCCCTGGTTGTGTTGGTTCAAGTGGTAAGTTACTCCTATGTTAGAAAAACTAAGAAGCATAAATAAGAATCTATTTGACTGTCTACCAACATTATAATAATAAGCCAAAGTTGAGTGATGGTTTTTTAAGGAGAGGACAAACCTCCTTAAAAGGTCCTAGGAATGGCTTCTCTTGAAATGAGGAATTTATCACTGCATGAACTCACCTGATGGTCACCATCTTGGAGGTTTTCACCAGCCAGGAGGGACAAGGGTCTAATTTTTGCATTGACAGTGCATGTTTTCTGGTGCTGTATTCTAATAATGCTGCATCTTCTGTCCTGAGCACATTGTTCCAGAAGTCCTAGTCTTTATCTGGATGTTAATGGACAAACCTAGGTTCTTGCCCTGATGTTCTTTCTAGACATCAAAGGTTTCCTCCTGGCACAATTCCTTTCTAACAGTAGACCCATACACTCTGACATCAATCATGGGAGCTATCCTTAGGTCATGTGATGAAATTCTGGAGTTCTTAGGGATTTATTTTCAGCAAATTCCATTCTGCTCTTAGGCTGAACTTGCTGGGATGGGATGGGCTGGACAGGTTGGCAGTTTTTTGAAATCTTCACTTGTAGATAATATTCTGGACAGTGGATTGATGTCCAAATGATTGGCAATCTTTTTAAATCCCTTCCCAGACTGATAGGCATCTTAAATCATCTTTATGCAGGCCTCAGGGAGCTCTTTCAATCCAGGCATAGTGATGCCACCAGCCAACTAAATATCTGATAGCACAGGTACCTCCCAGATCCTCTCTAACAATATGGTAAACATCTGCATCTGATCTGGTAGACCTGTTTTTAATTATAGGTATTTGAGTTAGTGATAAACATAGGGGTGTACTTACTTTTTCCACATATGAAATTTTCATTTAGATTTATTTATATTATACAATATAAATTGTGCACGATATTAAATATATCCCCTTTGTGTAATTCTAAATCCTGAAAACAATTTCTTTCAGGCACTCAAATGGGAACCAGTGAAGGACATACAGGGAATGTTCAATTATTTACTCTTGGAGAGACTCATAAAGGAACAAGTGGAATTCACCAGCAAGGTGGGGTAGCTCAAAACTGCATTCACTGTTCCTTCACCCTTAAATAATAACGTGTGATATTCAAATCCCCATGTCAAATAAAGATATATTGATTTCAGCAATGTAGTTTCTGCATAAGCATGTTTAAGGAGTGAGTAAAAATAGGAATTGCTCTTGAGGAAACCATTATATTGTATATACCTAAAACAGTAAAATCCAACTGATCTCTAAGGAATTGAGATAGGCTTGACAACTCTTTACCATGAAGACCTCTAAATAGACCCCAAATGAAGGAGTTATGTTAGAACTGGTTAAGCAGTTTAATTAATTAATTGCTCTTGTTTTATGGTAGCCAAAAATAATGTTTACTAGGTAACCGAATCATTCAAAGAGATACTTGCTTTTAAGATACAGAAACAGTTATCCAAATAGTAGTGCTTAGGACACTGTGATTTTTATACCTAGGATTTATTTATTTTCTATAATGGGTATGTTATAAATCAAATAAAAAATAAGTTTAAGAATACAAAGTGGGAAACTTTGCTTTCTAACAATATTAAATAAAGATACATAATGGGGCATTATTTAGCAAGGAAACTGAAATAAGAAATTATAGTGAATATCTAATGGGTGTTCTCAGATAATTTTCCCTTTATTTTGTACTTACATTTAGGAATAAGGTTAGATTTCATATTCAAAGACATAATTTCTGTTTGTGACAGAAAATGTGACTTCTAATAAATTCAGTACAATATTTCAGACTATGACTGAAGAATTAGTAATACTTAAATATTAGTTATTAATACTTATTAAAACTATTGGAAAAAAAGTTTAATGTTGATTTCTAAATACTTTTGTTCAGAAATTAAAACACTTTTTTTTAATAGGTTACACTCAAGGGAACAGTGGAATTTTACATTATGCTCATGGAGACAGTAAAAAAGCACACTTAGCGCAACAAGGTATGATTTTTGTACATTTATGATTTTGAGTTACGTGAAAATCAAAGACAACATTAAAGTACATGTTTGCCTTCAATTGTCTTCAATCTAGGAAGAACATCACTTAGCGTTGGAGTGTGTACTGGGAAGCGACCAAATCCAGAAGAAGGAATTCAAAGTATTGGTCCAAAAGTCCAGCGACAGAGCAGTAATTAATGGGGTAAAACTGAGTTGTGAAGAAAATGTAAACTACATTCTCGTCTCGCAAAGAGGAAACTGAGCATGCCTGCTGCATATTTTGGGAGCATAACTTTCTTGGAAGAAGTGGACCAAATACCATTGCATCTAAAATCCTATTTGGCGTTGGCCAAGAACTCCCTGTCACTAATTTCATACTTCGAGCAGTCATAATCTTAATCCCGAGTGTGACTTGTATTGTCATTTAACTACATCTAGTTTCTATTTTTTCCATTAAATTGTGAATTAATGTGGTTTTGTTTCTTTGAATTTGCTGAGAGATAAAAAAATACTCATTTGAAACTCACTAGTCATTTGTGTATCATCTTGGATAATGGGCAGTATTTATTTTTTCTTGAAGTTATTTGTTAATTTTTATGCATCCCAAATTATTTTTATAGTGGGAAGTTTAAAAAAAAATCTGTTGTCATTTTCTAGAGATGACACTTTTCCCTAAGCTTTTATAGCCTAAGTAGTTTAATATTTTTCCATTTTATATTCTTTTTTTTCTCTCTTTCTTAAGATAAAGCATTCAGGGTAATATATACGTAGCACATGGATTTATCTATGTAACTTGGAATATTTTTCTCTTAGGACCTTTAAATTCTTAAATTGCTTCTTATATACATTAGCAGCAGACTTACCAATCAGTTTATAATAATTAGCCATGCATATTCCCAAACATATTTCATTCAGAAAAAGCTTAGGCTACCCTTTCCTTCTTGAAGCTTGGGAAGGAATGTGATTCCTAAAACATTTTGAATTAACAGCATCTTAGAAAAGATGAAGAGCTTCATCTTTCTCTTTGGATAAATGTCAAAAAAAATGAAAAAGAAATATTTATTGTTGAGCTTTTTTACCATTTTTTACAATGATGGAGTAATCTATTTTCTAGGTCCTCAGCATGGTGCAGGTGCAAGTTGTACCTTGATGCCCACCAAGCATACTACCCAATTTAAAAATAAATAAATAAATAAATAAATAAATAGAGAAATAGAAAAAGAGAGAAAGAGAAAGGGATGGGGCATGGGAGAGAAGCTAGCATGTTGCAGAACATCACCTTCAAGCATAATTTCTGTCTGTGCTTGATATACAAAGGCATTCTTCACCAATAAAATAATAGATGGCTACAATGCATTGCTTTTGTTACTTTTTGATACATGGATATCTTCTGATTATCATACCTGTAACTAATTGGTCAGAATACCTGTGAATGCTGACCAGGCAGGCATTCTCCCTACTCTACAAATGTCACTGCCTTCGCAGTAAAAAGGCTGGGCTAAGAGAAGAGAGGACCTGAAAATAGATTCTGTCAATTCTGGACCTTTCCTCCATCCCTTGCTGACGCCCACAAGCCCCTTTTCCAGCTGCACCTGTACCACGAGCCGCAGACTGCATGCTGCAATTCTTGGAAGCCTGCCTCCCTTGTTCCAGCTCTCCAAACAGCAATTCCCCTATAGCCTCCACCTTCCCTGAGGAACTGCCGCCGACTCTCCTGCCTCACTCAGGTATAGAGAGTGCTATACCTTGCTGTCCTGCTTCCTCCTCCCCAGGTGGGCTTGCTTGGGCCTGGCAAGCAAATGAAGTTCCACCATCCTGCCGCCTGCACTGCACACATCCAAAGCTAGACCCTTGCCTTGTGCCTGGGTCTTGGCCACCAAGAAGGAGATGGCAGGTCAGCTCTGGGCAGGGGAGGGAGGGGGATAGCAGGGATATGTGATAGAATGCAGAGTACCCAAAAGGCCATAGATGGGAGGGAAATAGGTGGATGGGCCAGTTAAAGAGCCCTTGCAGCTGAGTGCAAGTGAACCTAAATTTTGATTGTGTGACTTGGGGAGGGGAACACTGCAAAAGCCATACTTTCAGGTAAAGATCTTACCTCCCTTTGTTCAGTCCTCATAACTTTCAACAGTCACTGAATGAATTGTTGTAAATTGAGCATTACCTGTAATGTACCATGAACCAAATATTAGTGATTTAATATGTCATCAGACTTCACTGATCATTGCTTCTACAAATTCAGGTTCTCTTTCCCTTTACTCCCCATTATCCAGTCAATAGCACTCACTTGTCCATTGCTATTTTGGTTTTTTTTTTTCCTTACTGTGGATGTGTTTGGTTTCTGTATTTGAAATACATTAGTATTTGCATTTTTAAGCCAAAAAGGTTTATCTTTTGGTTGCTCCAAACATATAGATCTTAAAGTTTAATTATGGAAAATATTTTGATTCAGCATTGCATGAAACCAGTAAATTTTAAGTTGAAAGTTCAAGTACTTCAGTTTGTTATAAGAATGCCTTTTTAAAAACTGTCTCCTATTTATAACTGATAAGTTTATCCCCAATTTTTTCCTGAGCTCAGCTTTCATAGCAAATATTCAGCTGCAATCTTATTCACACTTTCATATATGTAAATGCAGTTAAACTCATTGTAGGTTTATGTATAGATGTACATAGAACTATATTTTTTAACTCACGTGATTGTGTATGGGCTCCTTTTCATTCTTGCCTTTGTTTCTATTTAACATTCTGTTGACACGTGTTGTTAACTGCTTACTGAAATCCCTATATCTATTTTCTATGCCTGTTTCTGCTTCTTTTTGTCTTCTACTTCCCCCTTGCTCACAGCCATATTTGGATTTCTCATTGTTAAAGGCACTGTTAGAGTTTTGTAGCACCTTACAATCCACTTTTACCATCTGCCAGTCAGGTATTCCAAAGAGAGTTTCTATTTTTAGTTAAATGTATATAATTAAAAATAAAAATACATTTTGCTAACTACTAGATAACCTTTCAGACTCAACAAGCATAGCAACTAGTTTCAGTACTAATTAGCAAAATATATTAAAAGGTTTCTTAAATTATTTTCTAATGGATTGATTTATTTTTGTCTTACAACATTGCTGAAAGGGAAGGATCCACACCCTAAGTTTCAGTTTTTGTGAGAGTGCTTGTATTAAAATATGCATTTTCATACATTTATTTTCACAAACTAGTATGAATTTTTGGACTGCATGGTTTCTAACTGACCTTTCAATGGTTTTTAAAATTTTAAATGATGTTCACCAAGGAAAAAAGATTTGTAAATAAAACAGTTGATAATTAGTTTAGTTGCAGTGTAAATACAAGCATTCATGATTAGTGATATTCATCTATTTTTGATATTGCATGTATGGCTTTCAAAGATTCCATGGCTGGATAGAAAATACAACATGTCTGAACTACAATGTTGGTCCTCTTGACATATTTTTTTTAAAACTTGGAACAGAATTTTTTGACTACTTCATGCTCCAGGCTCTCACTTTTCAAATGTCTTATTTCCCAGTGTATAAAATATATTAAAAAAATTTACTTTTTGAAAACCATCTGTATATAAAAACCCTTTATGCCAATATTTTTGTTAAAGTACAAAATTGTCATGAAATGTATTCCATCCTTGTGTTTCCCACTGCCTTTGTGAAATCAGTGAGGATGCTCTGATTAATAAAAAATGTATATTATATACAGATTATTTCACCTATACCTTGAATTTTGGAGAGTAGATTTGTTGTCTGAATCAATTATTTTTATAAAACGAACCCTTGTACAATGGATTTTTTTACGGCTTTTATTTAAAAAAAGCTGAACTCTTTTAAGCAGTGCTAATGATTTGAATTTTCCATCATGGAAAATTCAGAAGGACAAAGCACAACTCTCAGTATAAGAACCCCTGGTTTTTTGCAAAAAGTTGCGATAATAGGGTGTCTGTTTTACAAGAAAATCAGATGCTGAACAACTGGAAGGCAAAGATTTATACAGAAGTTGAAGGCTGCGAGGCAAGAAATCCTACGGATCTGATTTGCTGGCCAGTTTTGGGGAAGGTCATTGTCTTTGTACTTGGGTTATTTCTATTGTTAGGTAGAGTGGCTCTGTCACAAATGGCAGCAGAGCTGGGGAAGTTGAACTCTGTTGAGGTGCAACATTGAGATAATCAGGCTGATGGATTCTCATTTTGTGACTATGCCGCTATTCTCTTACTAGAGCTGTCCTGTGAACAAGCGAGGAAGTTTCTGTGGTTTAGATGGGATTGCAAGGAGTTTTGTGGGGGAGTGGGGACAGGGAAGGTCCAGTTGGATCCGATAGGACTAGGTAAAGAGAGGAGCTGAAATTCATCATTTCCAAAAGACAAGAGGATAAAGGGTGCCACCTCCATTTTGTTAAATTTATTTTCTCTATTACATTCTTGGAATAGGATGCATTCATATGAAACAGATTTCCAGACATTTGCAGCAGAATCATTCTGGCTTAATTGACAGAACAACTCTTTTCATTTTCTTGTGTGAATAACGATTATTTCTTATACCACGATATAAAGAGAATTGTTTTTATTAGGTTGTTTGGTTAGGTAGGTTGAATGCCTGGATCCATATTGTTCTCTGAAGTAAAGCCTCACACCATGCTAAGTATCCGTACTGCTTATGTCACATCAATCTTCATATTTTTCCACATTCCTCTCTTTCTAGAGGTAAATTCCCAGCAAACGCTGTGAAGTTTATTTCTTCCACCTGTTGCTGAAATTTTCTACATTTTCTTTAGATCCTGTCTTCTATCTTCATTCTTATTCTATCATAACAGAGCCCTCTAATAATGCCAAAAAATTATCCTAATAAAAAATATACTATGGTGTTACAATACTATAATATTTATTTCCACAGGAATGGTTGAAATGTACAGTGTCCCTTCTATAGCAGTCATGTGAAAAATGTAATAGTTACTAAGTACACATATATGTTTAATATAGGAATTGACAGATTCTCTTTGAATGGCAAAGGAAAAAGTCAGAATTTGAATTTATTGAGGATTATGGGCATATCAACCTAGGACAGCTTTATGCTATGTAAGAGAGGAGCCTATATCTATATCCAGGGTTAAATAGCTAATCTATGAAATTAAAAAGCTGAAATGGGGCGGGATGGATAAGAGGATACTGCTACCAGGAAATGTGTGGCAAGTAGTTTTAGGAGATGGATAGACAGTGTTACAGAACGGTGGTACTTCAACATGCCATGTGTGAAAATCTGGAGCTACAGTTGTAGTAACAGCTACAAAGCTTGCTACAAGGCATCCTTTTAAAATTAGGGGCAGAAAGGGAAGCACCGGAACTGAATTGTGTTGCAGTTTTGTTTGTATTTTCCAACACACACACACACACACACACACACACACACACACACACACACACACCATTGGTTGCAAAAAAAAAAAAGTTTACGTGAAAGTACTCTTAAGATTAGATTAATTGCTATCCCTGAAAATCTACAGAATGGAGGGATAAAAACTGACCCACATACTATATAAACAATTAAGAATTAACAATTAAGAATTAATTTGAACTTTAAATATTGTTCTTGAAGATGACGAGTTTTTTAGAGTGCAAAACCTCTGAGCATCTGTAAATGTTTTTAAGTGTAAAGTGTCTTGCACTCTGAACAGAGCCGTTTCAAAGTATTCTCAGAATGCTCAAAACCACCCATTTACTGCAGATGTGTTATTTTGGAAAGGACATGGAGTATTTCAAACATAAAGCACTTCAACTTCTTATTCCAAGAAGAAAAGAAGAAACTTGCTGACAACTATTTGACCTGTAGGTGGTGCTCTTTTTCCTGCCACTTTCCTTTAAAATAGCCTAAATATTTGAAAATGGGGTACATGGAGAAAATGTTGATTAAGGTATTAATGTATACTTTCTATGTTCTTCTGATAGAAGAATTACAATTTTACAGTGATGAATGTAATCAACTAGTTATTTTTGTTGTGACAGTAAACGATCATGTGAACTTTACTGCATATATCTCAAAGTTATTCTTCCATCATTGCAATTTGGATTATGCTGAATTATTTAGATTTAGTGATAGTGAGCAATCATATAATAAAAAGGAGTACTAAAATGCTTTTGAGATCCTACCGTAAAAATGAGTTTAGCAACTGCACACAAATGTTACTTGGCATTTGTGTAAATTCATAATTCAATTTTTGGAGAGTCAGTGTTGCTCTTCTTTATTAGGACTATACAAGTATTTGGAAGAGGTGTTTGACAGTATAATGAACCTGACTTTAAAGCATTAAAGCAGTTGAATTGCCTTTGAAGTAGCGTGCAAGCTTCCCAGAGAATGATGTTGCTTTAAAACTTCAAGAGGGTCTTGCACTCTGTTTATCTAGGACGCTGGAGATAGCAGTATATATAAATTGAATATATAGTTCAAAATTATTATAATATTTTTATTATAATAAAAAGTTTTTATTGGTCACAAATATACAAATATATCACATAAAATATGTTGAATTTTCAATTATCTTTT
>JAOYMU010000283.1:18683246-18693738 GCA_025802295.1 Psammodynastes pulverulentus
TCCCACCTCAGCCATTCTTCTCACAGACTTCCCAGGTAGGACGTCTTTTTCTTTCCTTTTCATCTCCCTCCTCAGCTACTCCACCCTCTCCAGCTACGAGGGGGGAGGAAAGCCACCCCCCCTCCTGCTCCAGGGCTCGTCTCCGCACTCACCGCACCTCAGGCTTAAACTTCTTCTCTGGTCACTCCCTCATCTGGTCACTCCCTCAGCCGCTAAACGTTATAAAAAAAGCCCCAAGTCCACCGGGCACAACGGCATGGACGGCAGCCTTGGAATGGCCGCCACCCAAAGCCACCTCACCCCCGAGAGCCTCAGGCATGCCAGCATTGGCACCCGGCCCTGGGATTCGGCCGGTGGCCCCTGGCAAAAGCCGCCCTAAAATGGCGGGCACCCCCAAACTGGGGCACCCGGCCCCTAGGGGCCTCCCAGGCGGCGGGTTTCAGGCACTGAAGGCAGAGCTTGCCTCTCAGCGTCCTGTTACCGCTGGGACCGGAAGTTGAATCCCCCCTCTCCCCATTTCTATGATATGATCTATGATAATAAATGTCTGAAGAAGTTTCTCTCTTGTTCTTCTGTGGGAAGCTTAGAGTGTGGATATCAACTCATCTTGCAAAAGGCTTTCAGAGTATTATTGCAAACCAGCATAACTAAGATTTTTTGGAAGGTTATTTTCCCTTCCCCTATTTCAGGGGTGTCAAACTCAATTTCATTGATGGCCACATCAGGGTTGTGTTTGATCTCAGGGGGCCGGGGTGTGGGTGACCAAGGTAGGCATGGCCAGCTCAACATCACTCGTCGGGGACACCTGTGGTGGCCCGAGTGCTCTGCCAGCTAAAACGGGCTCCCGGGCTCCGTTTTTGGGTACGACAGCCTCCTGCAACCCTCGGCCAGCGAAAACAGTTTGGGAGGGTCACATGCGGCCCTCATGAGTTCCATTTTCAGCTGCGATGGTGTCCTGCAACCCTCTGCCAGAAAAAATGGAGCTTGGGAGGGCAGCCGTCCTGAGGTCCATTTTTGCTGGCAGAGACACTGCGGGCTGGTCTTTCACTGTTTCTGGGGCAGCCCCATGGGCCAGATCTAAGCACCCCACGGGCCTTCAGTTTGACACCCCTGCCCTATTACATGTACCCAGCCCACCAAGATGGGAAGATAGTATAATTGTTTAGGGTTGTACCATATAGACACTGTATAGATTTGTTCAACCTGCAGAAAGAAGCTACATTCTTAAGCTATTGGCCTTTCTGTTTTTAAATAATGACATTGTGTACCAGCTGTAAAACTATTGTCTCTCTCAGTAAACCTGGTTCAATTGTTTTCTGAAACAATAAATAAAAACTAATTGTAATCCTTATTGAGAGCTCATCTACAATGCAAATTCTTGCTCTGCTTGCATGTTGAATTAGATTGAAATTGAGTATCTTGATTATAGCTAAAATAAAAGAGTTATCTGGCTTAATTTAATTGATATAATTGTCAGAAATGGCCTTGATGGATTGCCTTCAGAAGGTAGGAATGTATTTTAAGGAATGTGTCTATGATATTAAAGCATCTATGATGTAAGAAACATGTTGTGACTCTAGAAAGAGTGCAGAGAAGAGTAACAAAGATGATTAGGGGCCTCGAAGCTAAAACACATGAAGAACAGTTGCACGAATTGGGATGTCTAGTCTAGTGAAACGAAGGACTGGGGTGATATGATAGCAATGTTCTAATATCTAAGCGACTGTCACATAAAAGAGGGGATCAACCTATTCTCCAAAGCATCTGCAGGCAGAACAAAAAGCAATAGATGAAAACAAATCAAAGAGAGAGCTAACCTAGAACTAAGGAGAAATTTCCTGACAGAACAATTAATCAGTAGGATGTGGATGCTGCATCACTGGAGATTTTCAAGAAGAGACTGGACATCCATTTGTCTGAAATAGTACGGGATCTCTTGCTTGAGCAGTGAATTAGACTAGAAGATCTTCAACTCCCTTTCAATTCTGTTATATCAATTTTGTACTTATAATTACACATCTGGTTGGCAGTAGGCAAGTAGATTATGAAGCAAGGTAGCATCGTGGTATTTACACATGGGTAAGATGGATTCAGGATTTCTGAATGATGTGATAGGCTTTCCAAGTACTGCATTTAGGAAATCGTATTTAATCTATGAACTGAAGATATAACGTGGAAGGTTGACACGAATGCTTATACATCTTCTTTCAAATCTAAATTAAGTTCTGTTCTGATAAAAAAAGATCCCTGGTAACTTTGTGAGAATACCTACACCAGGTCATTTTGGACGAATATTTGAAGTTTCTGGTTTAATCTCATTGTGATGCTGATGTTACTCTTTCAACTGGAACGCCAACTATTGTTTGAATGTGATCCAATACACTCAAACCAGATGCAAGCCAAGAACTTAGTGATCAGTAGACAAGCTAGTCACTGCCAAATCACAGGGCTATTGAAATCTGGGCTTTGTCCAATGCCAGCTGCTGCATAATAGCTACAGTCCTTTCTAGAAATGATGGAGTTTGCTATAGTGATCTGTGCTTTGGTCCCCTCTGAAGTTCTACATGGAACTGCCCTTGCACAAATGTCCACAAGGGCATACAAAGAGTGCAGATTGCAAAATAATATCTGGTTGGCAGATTCTGCAGACACCTTGGTGCCAAGACAGCCTCTTTGGAGATGGAATAGTACAGCAGCAGAGAATAACTTGTCCCAAAGGGATAAGTGGAAAACATAAGGACTTCTGAAAAACATAAGGATGGTATCAGTAGCTTACATAAAAGGAAGTTATTTTCATATACCCAGTCTCAGAACTGTTTAGGACTTTGATGGTGGGAACATTTTAATTGGAAAAAATAAGGCCATCATATTTTTAAGTGATGTTCAAAATATATGCCAATTTTTATTCTAAGATGTTATTGTACCAACTAAATTTCTAAATGTCTTCTGTACAGACAAATTATGTGATGTTTAGAAATTTCTTGGACAAGATGAAATTCCATTGGCAACCAGACATACACCGACAAATACTAACTTATTTATTAAACTACTATAATTTTCAGATTGATCTACTACCAAATCTTCACTTAATTGACAAGACACCTATGAAGCTCATAAGATCCTGAGAATCAGACAGGAGATTGACCGATTTTCTTAATACAGAAAGTCTAGATAAAAGCCATACTTAAGCTATTGAAATTTGTGGTTGAAAATCTTCAATAATGATCAGATTATTCTTAACTACCAAGAAGTTGCTTTTCATGTTCTCCTAACCTTCAAATCTCTTCTACTTATTTAAGTTGGAAGAAGCTATCTTATTGGCTGAAATGCTTTGCTGTTATTTTATTCAAGGATGTTTCTTCAACTTACCTGCTTTCTCTACATAACTGACATTTCCTAGTGGTCTTCCTTTCAGGTGTCAAACCCTATTTACCTTTTTCAAACAACTCGGTTGGGTAACTGTTACTTCCAACTAGCAACAAGAATTGTTTGGCTTCTTAGGTGTTACATTCAGTCTCCACTTAATGCTCTTATGGTACTCTTCTAGCCTGCAGATTAAATCACCTAGTTCTTTCAAGCTCTAAGCCTATTTCAGATTTATTTGTGCCAAACGTAAGCCGCAGATGACACAACATCATTCAGCATGAACAAAAATGAACCCTACCTTTCTTAACAGAGTCATACCTATACAGAATATTACTTAATTAGAAATAGTTTATTCAGTGTAAGATTTTTTAGTTACGGTATTTATTATAAGATTGATTTCATTTATAATATTCCACTGCATGATTCACTAACAATCCTGTTTTTGGAACAGTTGAAGTACAATGACTCATGATAGCCAGAAACATTAGGACTAAAATGGAGTAATATATAATTCAAAAAATAGCAACTTCAGGAATATTATCTGTTTAGTATGATTGTTATCTAGCAAGCCATCTGTTACCCTATTTCTATAAATTGTAGTCCCCTGTATGTTTGTTCAGAATTTAGACCAATTGAATTTTATTTATTTCAGAGTCTTTAAACTTGACAGCTTTAAGACTTGTAGACTTAAACTCCCAGAATTCCTCCTCCAGTCATGTTAGCTCAGGAATTCTGGGAGTTGAAATCCACAAGTCTTAAACTTGCCAAGTTTGAAGGCCCCTGCTGTAGGTAGTAAGAGCTGCACATCTATTAACCCTGTAAGATTATTTTGTTTCCTGACTGCAAACTAGATACTGACTGTATTTGCACTCTATATGTTAACCATGATTAACTGAATCTGTTGGTTGGGTTGATATTATGAATTAAACATACATGCATGGTCTCTAGAACTGCAAACTAATTGACCACATTTTAGTCCACATTGAGAAATACTATTTTCTTGAAGTATTGAATACAATTCTATTCCATTGTATCTGAGCCACTTTGCAGAGATTTTGAGCAGAGATTTTCTTTGTGGGAGAAAAAAGCAATACTTCCCCCCCCAATGTGCAGCTCCTGTTATTACAGTGACAGATAAAGGGCAAATACTATATTTCAGGCAAAATGCTTCTCTTGACATAGAATGCACATGATACATGAAATATAAATATAGCCCTCTGTGGATTGCAAAATCTGTATCTCTGGATATTCAAAACTGCATTGTGGTCTTTTTTATGCACACATAAATTACAAGAGCAATAATATTAGCAAATCTCTCTTTTAAAAAGGAACTATTTTCTTCTCTTCATCCTCCTTTTTTGGGGTGGTGGTAGTTTTTACTATGTAGGATTCTGACTTGCTTCAGGTTTGTGCTTGAGGCATTTTGTGCCTTTGATAGTTTGGGTTTCCAAGATTTCCAAGTCTTTCTTCTTTTGAGACTGCTAAAATTAAGGAGGCTTTATTTTGTTGGGTGGTAAGAATCGTGCATTTAAATGTTATTCTTTGCATGGCAATCTTTGAATTCCAAGTCACTGGTTTTCTTGGTTTGTCTTTACCCAATTTCAGGAAAACATGACAAAACTGCATGATTGATATTCTTCCTTCTCATGACTTATTACCTTCTTTCAGTCTGTCATCTTTCTTTCCGACGAGTTCCAGATATTCTCGTGCAAAGCATTAAGCCCTGGAAAAGAACCCTGAGGTATTAATAATACAAGTCAATGGGGCTGAGAGTGAAGAAACAAAAAAGTAAATGGTAGCATTATTTTACGCAAACACTTTTTTTCCCATTCCCATTCCCATTCAGTGTTCACTTTTGGTGACTGCTTGAGAGGTCCCTGGAGTTTTCTTGGCATTTTTTTTAGCAATGGCTTGCCATTGTCTTTTTCTTAGGACTGAGAGTGAGTGACTGGCTCAATGTCACCCAGCTGCCTTCATGCCTAAGGCAGGACTAGAACTCAGTTTCTTGGTTTCTAGTCTGGTGCCTTTACCTCTACACTGAACTGGCTTTCGTGCCTATATTAAAACGTGCATTTAAAAGACTGAAGGAACTGATGGGGGAGGAGGTTTTTTTAAAATATATTTCTGACTTTTGCTTTTGGTATGTGTATCTGGGAATAAAGACACCAAAAACCAGTAATAGCAAGAGGAGATTTTAAGGCCCTGAAAATGGATTAAGGGACATATTCCACCTAACCCCTGCCCTGAACCTCCTAAGTCAGGGGTCTCCAACCTTGGCAACTTTAAGCCTGGAGGACTTCCAACTCCCAGAATTCTGTCCTAAGTGACTTTTTGTGGAATAGTTTTGCTTTATTTTCTCTTTTCAATTCTTTTTGTGTCAGCTTTGTGTATGTTTGAGCTGCCTATATTATAGACCCACAGGCTTCAAAAGCGTTTGTTTTTCCACAGGAAATGGCAAAAATGTAACTGAAGCTCTGGGAGAGAGACAGAGAGAAGAAACAAAACTTTGTTATATGTGTGCAGTGGTTTGGCTAGCCAGAGCCTGCCTGATCAGACCTCTGAGATGCAGTCTTTTGCTGGGGGAGCTGTGTTCATGTCTCTACTTGTTTACCAAATGCTGGAGGCGGAAGGTGCATCCAAGTTCACCAGCTTTCCTTGGTTAGTTTCTTTCACCTGCCTTTAAAGCGCAAGGTATCCAGAACATGACATTGTCAAGTCCCCACTGTCAAGTCTGGAAATCTTCAATCTGCAATGCCTAACATTGTTCAGATGCATGCACAGCATAGATAAAAATGGAGCAGAGCTGCAGTATCTTGTTAATGTTCAAGGACATTCAAGTCGATGTTATTATGTGTGTCTCCTTCTCTGGGAGATCCATGCTCTCTTACAACTACAGAGATAAAACGAGAATCAAAGCAACCTGAACAGGAGAAAAAATGGATTTTAAGGAGCCAAAGCCATTGGCTAGAATCATTTGGTGGTAGCCTAAAGAGTATGTCATGTTACCTATCAGAATACTTGTCAAGACAAAGAATTATTGTTTGAACCATAATTTATAGTCAACACTTGGCTTTTGCATTGGACTTTTTTTTGGGGGGGTTCCTTTGTGTTCTGCAATATTTAGATATATTTCAGTGAGGGATTACATTTGGTGCACTGTTTTAACAGCCTAACCTTAACCAGATACGATGGAATATAGTAGGCTGGATTCCCAGGAAGGAGAGGGTGCATTCCACAGCAATATGAGACAACTTAGCCCAGATATTTTGTGTGAGAGGAAGAAGATAAATGCAGCCTCTTCCCCATAGTGCTCAGAGGATATGGTGGAACAGATAGTACAGTGCTTAATCTGCTAGGATTCGGTCTATGGGTGTGGAACAATCAATAATTCGGATTTGAAGAATCATGGAATCATTGGTCGTGCTCATAGACAATCTCTGATGGGAGCAGGAGGTGGTGCATCCATCCTTGCTCTTCTTGATGGCTTTCAATACCATCGACCATGATATTCTTCTGGGGAATTCAGGAAGTTGGGGATGAGTGGCACAGTTCACTTCCTTCCTCCAAGGTTGGTCGCAATTGATGTTATTAGGGAGCGGTAGGTCCAGCTTGATGCTTTCTCTGCTCCTGTTTAACATCTACATGAAACCACTGAGTGACATCATCCATCACCATAGGATGAAGTATCACCAGTATGCTGTTGATACCCAGCTGTACATCTCCATCCCCATTACTATGGATGTTCTTTTATGGTGCCTGGAGGCTATAAGGGGCCTGGATGGAGAACTTCAGACTTCAACTGAACCCTGGTAAGGAGTGACTGTGGATGGGGGCCCCCTTTGCATCTGAAAGTTATCATATTTAGTTTTGGATGGGGTTGGACTATCCAGATGGACCTGGAACATAATCTGGAAGTCTTCCTGGAATTGTGACTCCTTCTTAAAGACCAGGTGGCAGTCAACTTTGCATTGTGTTAAACTCATTCCTGGATAGGGAGACTCTCCTTTTAGTCATTCATGCCCTGGTCTGTTTCCATGCACCGTAAATGGGGCTATTCTTGAAAAATATCTGGAAGCTTCAGCTGGTACAAAATGTGGCTGTGTGGGCAATCTTGGGCACCCAAAGTATAACCTCTGCTCCATGTCCTGCATTGGATATTAGTTTGCCTAGGTCCAATTCAAGATGTTGGTATGGCCTTGAAAGCCCTACAGGGGCATAGAGCCAAATTACTACAAAACTGTCTTCTGCAACATTAGCCTGTCCCACCCAGTCAGGTAGGGAAGGTATATTGTGGAGCCTGTCAGCCAAAGAATTCTGACTGAATTAAAGGTTTGTACTCCAATAAATTGCCCTTAAAATGGGATTTTCCAGTATACAGTGGTTTTGCATATTTGCTTAACGTGAATTTGTCAGGGGCTTTCTTTTTGTGTAAATTTGGTATGGCTGCTATTCATTATAATTATGAAACTAGAGTAATTTGGAGAAACTTAACATTGAAAAGTACTTTAATATAGCAGTCTATTGCACATTAGCTTATAGTATGACAAATTCCTGTTAAGGTCAGTGGAACTTCTGATTAAACAAATGTAAAATTGTTCTAATTTCCCTCATCTTGGACCACAGAAGAAACTGCTTAATTGTGACAGAAGTCCCTAAAGAATGTTCTTACTCAGGTCCAGAATTAGATACTCAACAGTTTGTGCAGCAGCTCTCTTTAAGTTCTTTAGCTTTCTTCAGCCAACATGATAGAGTTTATTTGCCTGATAGATGTGAATTTTTTATTTTGGCAGAGTTTATAAATTCTTGGAATTTGACTGATTTTATTTTTAAACAATTGTGGTTGCTGCATGGTGAGCAGCATCAGAATTGTGCTGCTAATTAGCTAATGCTTAATTTGTATTTGGATATTAGCTAGATGGCTATCATCCTTCGTTTTGTAGAAATAAAAACTATTTGACATTTTTGTGACATTTTTCGTTGTTTCCTAGGATCTCTGTCTTAGAAAACTGACTACTAGATTCCAATAGATTTCGCAGATGTTTTCTGGCTGAGACTTTCTTTTGATGTTTCCTACACATGAGAGTTGAGTTGAGATTATTCTGTTGAGTTTACTCTGAAGTAATATGCATGGTATTTTTTGTAAGTAGTTCACTTCTGTTGCAATATAGTAAAATAAAAACTGAATAGTGGTGGTTACTGTTCTCTCTCAATCCAATAGTTGAAGATCTTGCAATTAGATTTTTCGCTTCTGGGGAATGATTGACTTTTACCTGTTCTGTTCTTTGTTCATATTTTCCATTCTTTAATCTTCTGACATTAATAGAGTAATCATAATAGACAGTTTCATTCTGCTGCTCCTGGAGCCCCAAGGAATGGCTATCAAAGGAACAATTTTCTTGAGATGCAGTTGAACTTAAAAAAACCTTATTTGGATTGAGGCGATCTGTAGTGAAGTAAGACTGCACTTTCAGTATTATGAGAGAGCTGGTTCTTGCTTGCTTGTCTTGTGCATGCTCTAAATCGGTTATCACATTCATTTATGAGACTTAGTCCAAAGGCAAAGACAGTAGGTAGAATTCACATGAATGAATTATCTTGCACAATTCCTCACTGAAATGTGAGAGTTTATGGGCAAGAAGTACTTTTATTTCACTCTGCTTATGAGCCACGGTGGCACAGTGATTAGAGTGCAGTACTGCAGGTTACTTCAGCTGACTGCCGGCTGCCTGCAATTTGGCAATTCAAATCTCACCAGGCTCAAGGTTGACTCCGCCTTCCATCCTTCCGAGGTTGGTAAAATGAGGACCCAGATTGTTGGGGGCAATAGGCTGACTCTGTAAAACTGCTTAGAGAGGGCTGTAAAGTACTGTGAAGCAGTATATAAGTCTAAGTTCTATTGCTATTGCTTGATCAAGGATTACATTAAAAGAGCTTATGGTGGCCAGTTTGCATTCAAGATATGGAGAGAACCCAAAAAATTGTTCATTGCGTAATATTTTTCATACATAACTTCTTTACAAAATGAGGAAGGAATATTTGAAAAGTCAAATGAAGAGATGAATAGCTTCTTTTAGAAAATTCAGAGTAGCCTCTGGATAGCCTACTTCAATCTAATATGGCTTGAGGTCTTCTCAGGATCACATTCCCCAAATAGAATTGACCTTATCTTGTGTATTCAGGGGAAGCTGTTATTAGATCTCTTACTTTTCTGAAATGAAGAACTTATAAGCAGAGGTTTTTGGGGGGTTTTGGTAGAAGTGTCCACCTTCTGGAACAGCTCTCTCAGTTATTATTTTGGCATCTGCGTTGCCATATTTCTGGATCCTTTTAAAAAAGGAACTCTTCTGGAAAGGATTTGGAATTTCTATCAATGAAATAGTTATTACAATCTCTAAGTTACATATTTATATTGGAACTCTATTGTTGGGATGTTATTCAGTTTTAACTATTTTACATTGTGCTTTAGTAGTCCTCAGCTTATGACCATAATTGAAGCAAAATTTCTGTTGTTAAGCAAGACAGTTGTTAATTGAGTTTTGCTCCATTTTACAACCTTTCTTGCCACAATTGTTAACTAAGCCAGTGCAGTTGTTAAGCTAGTAACACAGTTGTTAAGTGAATCTGGCTTCCCCATTGACTTTACTTGTCAGAAGTTTGCAAATGGTGATCACATGACCCCGGGACACTGCAATCGTCATAAATATGAATCAGTTGCCAAGTGTCCGAATTTTGATCACATGACCATGGGGATGATGAGATGGTTATGTGAAAAAAACTGTCATATGTCACTCTTTTCAGAGCCATTGTAACTTTAAACAGTCATTCCGGCAGGCTGGCCTGGGGTGACCAAGGGGTTTTTAATGGGGTTTTTAAAAATAAAATTAGATTTATTGGAACTAGTATTTTAATTGTATATCGTTGTTGTTTTTATTGTGCTGTAAACCGCCCCGAGTCTTCGGAGATGGGGCGGTATATAAATAAAATAAAATAAAATAAATAAATAATAATAAAGAAGAAGATTAAGTTTATGCCACAGTTTTTCTTATTGGGAATAATTCCAGATTGTACAACGATAGAGACTAAGTTGATTTTGAATTTAATTACCGCTGCCAGGTTACTTATTGCT
>JAOYMU010000283.1:18780320-18792753 GCA_025802295.1 Psammodynastes pulverulentus
ATATATATTAACCCTGTCTGTACCTAGGAAGATAGAAGAGATAACCCGATCCTGGATGCCATCGCACACACAGAGAATGGGCATATCAGGTAGGACCAATGCCCTTTATATATTTTTTTCTAAATTAGCAAAATTATAATACATTTTCTTGCATCACATTCACATATTACTGAGTAACCTTGCTAAAGAGTAACAATCTAGTTTATACAATCCCTGACTGCCATAAAGTTATACTGTGCTATCCAGATTTTGCTCATTCTCTCTTCTCTTGCACTCCTTCAGTCAAAATTCTGCCAAACATCTTTCCAGGCATGTTAATTAACCTCAGCCTCCTGTAGTTTTTGCATTCGCTTTTGTTACTTTTTCTTCTCTGTAGGGGAACAATCATGACACTGAAAGAAACTTAGAAAGGAATCTTCCTAGCTCTTATCAGGCTCTAGAAAGAGACAGCAGGAGATACTTTCAGACTTGCAAGATTAGGTAACCTGAATCCGGTTGTGTTTTCTGTCTGGTATACCTGATTGATACACACACAGTCCCTCCATCAGCAAAGCATATCTATATTTTAACATTAGTTTAATTACATCATCCATACTTTCAACATTACAATTTTTCAACATTTTCACAGAATTAACTACTTCCTTTTGATCAGTTTGGGCACTAATATTTATAGCACTCATTTCAATTCCAGCCTTTGATATCATTCACCCAGAAATCTCTAAGCTACCCCTTCCAGCATTTCCTCCCTTTGGTTTCATCCCAAATTAGTTTATCACTTTTATTTTGAATGCCATTCATTCTGCTAGAGGCTCCTTGTTTAGTCCTCTTTATCCAATTCCAAAGCTATGTGTTATTTCCATCAAAAATGCTCCACATTTATTCTGCTGCTTTGGATTGCAACTGTCACTTTTAGTCTTTGTCGACATTCTCTGCAACTATCTTTTTTCTTTTTGTAGACATTAAACAATATGTTTCCTCCATCTCATTTTGTACTATCTGCTTATATTTTCTTACATTTTCTATTTCCTATTCACAGCTTTCTTATTTCATTTCACCAAACATCCTTTTTGTATTTTGCGTTAGTCTAAGTCCACATATTTCTCTCCCATTCTGTAACATAATTCTTGTTTGTTCATTTATAATCATTGAAGATTGTAATTACAAAAGTAAAAATTAATGCAAACTGAAGAATGGAAAAATAAAGAGTAGAAGTTGTAAAAAGAAAAGAAAAAAGAAAAAAATAAAGAATTAGAAAAGAACAAAAGTATAGCAAAGAAAAAGGAAAGAAATAAAGAAATGATTTCCCATCTTCATCACAACAGCCACTTGAACATCATTGTGATTGACAGAATCACTTTCAGTCAATTGCAAAAGGCAGCTTTCCTTGGAACAACCAGTTTAATCTAGTGATTAAGCACAAGACTAGACAGTGGGAGGTAGTGAATTCAAGTCCCACCTTAGCTATGAAAGTCAGTTGGGTAATTTTGAGCCAGTTGTTGTCTGTCAGCCCAACCCACCTTACAGACTTGTTGCTGTGAGGAAAATAGAGAAGGAAAGTGGATATGCTTGCCATCTTGAGTTGCTTGTAAAAATAATAAAAGGATATAAGTAACTAAATAATAGTAATAAATAAAAAATAATAACAGATATCCTGTGATGATACCATTAACCATCATCAAACAGCATCTGCCTATCCCAGATTTTTGGGAAGATCTCAGTAGGTGGACAAAATTGCCAAATCCAGTCTAAACAGGTGGCTGATTATGCGACCAACATATTAATTAATATTATTAAACTTATTAAGTTATCAATAAATAACATTATTATTAATAGCTATTGTTATTGCTATTGCTCTGAGTAGCTTCAGAGAGTGGTAAGGACAGTCAAGAAGATTATAGGAAGCTCACTTCCTGTTATTCAGGATACTGCTTATCAGTGCTATGCGCTTAGGGCTCAAAGCATCGTTAGAGACCCCACACACGCACTTCACGGTCTGTTTCTGTTGGTCCCCTCTGGGAGGAGGTTTCAAAGTATTTCTAGCAGGACCTCTGTAACAGGATTCTAGCAGGATTCTGTAACAGCTTTGTTTCCTATGCCATCCGTCTGGTAAACTCACAAGATTTGTTTTTCTCACCATGTACATGTATACATCCGGACTAGACTGTGTTGTTTCTCCATGTCCTATAATATATGTGGGTATATTATTTATTTAGTCATGTTTATGTAGTGTATATTGGAGGCAGAGACCCTTTGAGAGCTGTATGCAACGAACTTTAATTTTAATGTATGCCAATTAGTGTATATTTAAAGTGACAATAAAGTTACGGTATTCTAAATTTTAAGTTCTAAATGTCTAAGTCTTCTAGCTTACAACAATCAAACAAGAAATTACAGTAAAATCAATGAAACATATGTTACTCTTCTATACACACGTAGAATGGGGGCTATCTGGATCTCAGTAAGAATCTGCTTCAGATAAATTCCAGTTCTCTGCAAGATCAAATTGGTGAGGCAGATGTTATGGGATATAGATGGTCCCTCAAATAATCAGGCCTGGAGCCATTTATGGCTTTATAGATAAAAACCAGCACTTTGAACCACATCTGAAATCAAATTTGCAATTAAAACACCTTGCAAATGTATCACATAGGCAAACTGAAGCATGTCTATTACTGCTCATGCCACCGCATTCTGGATCAGTTGAAGCCTTTGCATGGTCTAGTTTTGCCTCAACTATAAGTATGCTGGTCTCTTCTGTGGAAACTAGTTTGTAAATCAACATTCTGTTACTTGAATCCCTTCAAACAGGAGATGCATGTAATCTTCTAAATCAGTACTGTTGGTGTTGCCATATGCTATCCAATTTCTGGCTTTTAATTGGTGTTCAGGATGTTCAGAATTTAAGGGTTCATTTTTAGGAAGTTGGTCTGAGGACAGTTTTTATTAAGTCAACACTAATTCACTTTTAGTATTCAGTCTTTAGTCTTCAGTTCCCTTTGGTAAGGTGGGTCTTGACGGCTGCTGATTTTGACTAGGACATAGGTATATTGAAGCAAGAGGACACAAAACACAGAATAAGGGACCTTGGAGGTCTTCTAATCCAATCCCCTGTTCAAGACAGGAGGTTTTATACCATCCCAGTCAAAGAACAATATGAGAAGAAGAGTATGAGAAAAATATGATAAGATCAATAGAGCTTCTTACTTGGACAAAGTTCAAGAGTTGATGAAATATTTACATTTTTCTGGTCTATGTAGTCTGTCCAATGTCTCATTCTGTGCTAAAGAATGAGAAGACTTTAAAGCAGAATGGCAATGTGGCTGTAATTAAGGTTTTTGGGTAAGAAGTGTAGATACAAATTGGGCAGCACTCTGAACTTGTCTGATAGTCAGCATATCTAAACTTTAATGGAAATTCATGCACATATTCACCTTAAGTAACTGTTAAATTATAAGAGGTTATAGATGAGTAGATATTGCCTTTAAAGTAACCACATATTACTATGGAGTTTTTGTTGTTGCTGCTCTTAAGACAGGGGTGTCAAACTGGCGGCCCAGTGGCCGGATTCATCACATGCAGCCCCATCTCCGCAAAGGCAAAAAGCATCACGTGATGATCGGGTTTGACACCCATGTCCTAGGACAAAGAATAGTTCTTTAAAATATTTATGAACAGAGATCCAGCAATGGAACTTTGTATTAGATGTAAGTCTAATGTCCAAAATTACCCAACTCGATCATTGTTACAAATTTTGTTGTTTTGTTGATTGATTCTGATAACAGTTACATATATACCTAATTAGAATGTTATGTTTTCTGGCAGGTTGCCCCCATCAAATTTGTATTCTTTGATTAACTTGAAAACTTTGTGAATTATTTCAGAGAATTGCCCAACTAAACATGTATGAGCAGATTTCTGCAGCAAGGTGAATTGTTTAGATTTCTTTTCCAGCTTTAAATTTATAAAGTTTCAGATTTTGCTCAAAGGATTTCAGTAGAGAGGATTTGGCTGATTTACAGAGTTAATTTATAAATTGATTTGTAATCCCTTGCCTTGAAAAAATATAAGAATAAGATTAAGTTATTGGGCACAGAAAAATTTATGTATGTGACCAAAAGATATGACAAATCCTTGCAGGGAGGCATTGTTACAGAATCATAAATTGATTCCATGCAGAGAAACCTAAATAAATAGAATTCAGTTTTTAATTACTCCAAAATGTCATCCATGTAATTCCATTCGTACAATGGCACAATTTGTGAAAACTGAACTGTGCCATTATCCTTTACCAGAGGACTTTAAGAAGGCAAGTTTAGCCATTAAATAATTTGTGATCTTTTGATACAGAGATCTAGCATTAATTTTGGCAAAGCTACAGTCAGCCCCACCTTCTAAGAAATGTTAACTTATTCTCCTCTACCTTGTGGAAAGCTGATGAAAATAAACGAGGAATATCCAAGGTAAGAAGCCCAAAATAATCTATTTCTAGCTGTGCATGTTGAAGACATGCTATTCATCTCCTGGTTGGCACAAAAAGTCTATGTTGAATAATAAATGTCCCAATAATAAATAATAGGAAGTCTCATTCTGGTAAGTAAATCCTAAACAACATCTCGAAAATTCTACTTTAAGAGGGACCACATTGAAGTTGTAAAACTGTAACCAGCCACATTATCTCGCAGTAATACAGAAAAACTCTGGGCTGCATCTAACAAGGGAAAATTCAAGGTAGAATTGGCCCTAATCTCTCAGCCAAAGGGATGGATTACATTCACATATCCTATTTCTTTCTGAATTTCTCTGCCTCCCATCTCCTTGTCTGATCTCCTGCAGAAGATAGCATGTCCCTAGAAACAGGCTGGATAGCTAGGATAAAATATTTTTAAAATATCAATAGTTTTCTCCCATTTATGCAGAAGAAAACACATGGATTTAAGACTGCAGTTTTATAAACTCTATCCTAGGCAAGGAAAGGGAAGAAATAAATCATTCATTAATTATTGAAAATATATACCTCATCCCTTCATTGTAACTACAATGTTCAAGGCATTAAAACCCATTACAAAATAAGCTAAATAAATAACAATAAAACAGGAAATAACTAGATAAATACATTGACAACACAAGAATATTCATTACAAATTCTGAAGTCTGCATTTTAAATACTTGCAGGAAATATTTTTGGGTAAGTACTGGAACATTAGAAGAAAAGATGTCAATAAGGTTGCCTTTTCCAATTTGGAATGAAAACATCTCAAATTCCCAGGGCTACATCTAGATAGGACACTAAGTTGAGGAAGTCTGCCATAAAACAAGGGCACACAAGACAGAGAAGCCTGACATTTTCTAATAAAGGCATCAGGTAGAAAGCACGGAATCAGAAAACATCTCATCTAGTATTTTGTAGAAAGAGAATATCGTCCAACTCTTATCCATGAAAGCTTGGGAATTAGGAAGGGCTGAATCTAAAGATTTGGAAAACTACAGGTAGGAAAAAATATAGTAGCTAATGCAGTAGTTGTCCAGATAGATAAAAGTCTGAGTGGTATATCATAAACTAACTTTTGGTAGAGTAGCCATGAAGGACTTGGAAAAAATATTCAGATGCCAGGATATACAAAGGACCCAATGGTGCAGGCAGTGGTTTCTCCTATGATACTCCATGGAAGTGAAAATTGGACTTTGAAGTAGCTAGACAGGAAGACCTTTTGAACTTTGATCTTAGAGAAGACCTGAGAATACCTTGGACAGCCAAGAAAACAAACATGGGTCATCAAAGTAATCAGTTCTGAGTTTTCATTCAAGGCACAAACAACTAGATCTGGAAGATCTGAAGGACTAGGTTGGTGACAGATCCTCTTAGAGAAAATCAATCTACGTGATCAGTAAGAGATAATACTGATTTGACTGAACATAATCATCAATCAGTTTAAGAGATATTTAACAAGCAACCAGATTGGCCTGTTACAATAATAATGTATAGGTACCAATTACTTCTCAGCTGAGAGACAAATGGCTCTCTGTCCATTATGACATGTAAGGGGAGATACAGATATAGAATTTGTATCCCGGGATCCAACCCAGAGTTTTGCAGTAATTGGTTTTCTTAAGTTATTTAGGGTTTTTATAACATCTGCAATAAAAGTAGGGTATCATTACTTATAGTTGATCACTAAAGGCCATGTAGACAGATGTATCCATAAAGTCACTAGGAGTTGAACTTGATGTGAAGGAGACATTACCCTTAAGAAAGTGTATGCTAAAATGTTCTAATTATGTAAATATATTGGACTCTGTGTGTCCTCTGTATACTTTTCTTGCTTAGAACAATGCCTTCTGCTTTGGTTTTCTTTTGTGAATGTCGGTGCCAATAACTCATTTGCAAAAAAGACAGTTTTAAAGGCTGCCATAAATTTTTTGCCTGTTGGCATTTCAAACTTGAAGAACTATTTAACATGAAGTTTTATTAACTGTAGCTATAGCAATTTCAGAGACACTGGTTATGTTGGAATCTTTCTTGACACAGTGTACTCATAATGTTCTGAGTGTGTCAAAGACAGTATGATCTATAGCTTTTAATCAGCTAATGGTTTGATTTTGTCTATAAACGGTGCATTTAGTATTGTTAGAACAGTAAAGATTTGCTTAACTTGGAAGAAATTAGATTGGTTTTAGACTAAAGCTACAAAGAAATGTTGAGGCTTTGGAGTGATAGAGCAGCTAATGTCAAATAATTTTTAAAATGGTTGATTTGCATATTACACTAAAAGCCACAAAATTGTTTAATCAAAGGTTGTAGTCTAGGTTCACAGTCAACCTGGACCACAAAGAAACCTCACAAGTCATCCTTCATATATTTGCTTGACATTTTGTGAGGCCTTCAAATGTTGCAAGATCTTGAAATGATTTTAGTGTTCTTATGTGAAAAGAAGTTAGTGTACTATACCTCAGTAGTGAGATTTATAAGAAATCTTACAAGATATTGTCCATTACTATAAAGACGATAGAGCTAAGCCTTGCTTAGTGGCTGTCTTGTTTAAGAGTGATGAAAAAGTAACCTTATGACCAAACCTCACATTTATGACCTTCGCAAATCTGTAAAACAAAGAAAATCTGAAGTAAAATCATAAGCACAGTAATGGTTTAATTTAGTGACTGCTTTGTTCAGTGATGGTTGCTGGTCCCAACTGTAGTAGCTAAACAAGGAGTGCTTATATTTGTAAATTGAATTATAGCGCCTAGATCCTGAAAAGGTTATTGACTATTGACTTGTGATTTATTGAATAAATTATAATAACTGGGTTTGTACAGCATGCATAATCCGAGATTTATAGACCATAGTGGCTGGACTTATATTAGGAGAAAACCAGGGATTCTACCAGTTCTGACCAGTTCAGGCGTACCGGTTGCTCCGACAATCAGCTGGGAGGGAACCGGTTCGCTCTGACGAGCTTCTGTTGGGCCCACCCACCTGCCCTGGCTCTATACTGACCTTTATTTTCTGATTTTGAAGCTCAGCTGTTTAGCGTGGCTAAGCAGATTGTTGCTGCGCATCAGCTGTTTGACCCAGTAGAAGGCTAGCTTCAATTGCTGTGCTTGCACAAATCACGCGCTTCCTGAACCAGTTGTTAACACCGGTTGAATTCCACCACTGGAGAAAACCCACCTCCAGTATGTGAAGATATGGGTCACTTTAGAATATTTTAAACTTGGGGGCTGTTCCGATCTATTCTCAAGAAGAAAGCTTTTCCTGTGATGCCAAAAGAGCGGAGTGCCATTAATCAAGCAGAAAATTCATACTGAAATCAGAGATGGGGAAGGAGTGATATGCATTCGATAGCTTCTTGCTATTCCTCATTGCTTAACTGCACAAAGTCATTTCATCTCACTGTTTACAATGCAATGTGCTGAACAGTCTCTCTCTCAGGGAAAGGATGGATTGAAGCACTGTATAGAAGGGGAAGAGGACAAGAATTTATCAGGCAACGCCTACAGGGAGAAATGTTCAAGCCGACTGCCTGGCCAGCTTATCTCAATGCCATCTTACCTAGCATTTCATCTTGTTGTTCAAAAACAACAATGGAATAAAAGTGGTATTTAAATGGAAGTTAATTAGTCTACATTTCACTTTTAGCTTGGCTGGTGGCAGTGTGGATAATTTAGTTTCACGTCCTATTCTATCCACTAGTGCATTTTGACAAAATAATGCTTGAGCTTTGTTGAAAATATGGTAGATATTGCCAAAATTCCTGCCATGAACATTTTTGTATTCAATCAATGCTATCCTAAGAATCTTAGGAATATCTCTGATTCATGTTAAATAGTTTGGTGAGATGTTATTTATGTCAGCATGACTTTTGCTAATATCAGTCTCATTTATTTCAGTTTATTTAATTCAGTATTTAATTGAATTAAATATTTATTGACTTTTTTCCTGGATTCAAATACCCTTGCAGCTTCTTGGCCAAAATAAAGTTAGTAGCTCAACTCCAGATATTTTTAGATGATTGAGAATATCCAGTGATATCAGTGCTATACAAATTTAATTTCTCAGCTTCTGAGGTAGTATCCACAGATGTCAATTGTCACTGAATATGTTAGCTCAGGGCTGTCAAACTCCCGCCTGCAGGCAGGATGCATCATGCACTGGCCACACCCATGCCCGGTTTAGTGAAGGGGGGGAAATCCTGATATGTCATGTGACGCCACCATGATGATGTGAGTTTGACACCCCTGTGTTAGATGGACTTTAAAGCAATTGGGAAAAAAGATTAAGAACAACTGATTCTAGTCTCATTTTTGTAGAGCTGGTATTTATTACAATGCCTTCTCCCCACCTTCTCTCAAATGTTTAGGATGGCATATGTCCACATCATGTTATCTTCACAGCACATCTTTTGAGGTAGAATTGATTGGGGAAAAGCGACTGTCCCAAGGACTGTATTTGAACTTTGTGCTTCAGTCACCAGAAGTTACTTAGTAAATATATGGTGCAAGTAATATTTATTTATTTAAATATGTTGGCTGCCAACTTCAGTAGACTTTGGGTGGCATACAAAATTAAAACAATCAAACAAACAAACAAACATCAAAAGACATAGAAACAATAAATCAACAGGCAGCCCGGACTAAAATGCTCAGCTAACAAAATAGAAGCCATTAAACAATGACAAATATCAACCTCAGGCCTGGGACCAAAGCCAAGTTTTCAAGTATTTCCAGAACTCCAGGAGAGAGGGTGCCCGTTCTTATCTTGGAAAGATGTTGTTCTAGTGGGTGTGGGCTGCAAGAGAGAGGGCTAGATCTCCCGAGAGGGCAATATTTAATGGAAGGGACTACTGGAATGCCCTTGGGAGAGAAATGATTGAGATAAGCAGTCTCTCAGGCATCCAGACATTATGCCCTATGCCATACAGGGCTGTATACATAATAGCCAACATCTTAAATTACACTTGGAGGCCAATTGGTAACCAACACAGCTCACACAGCAGTGGTGACACATGAGTACATATTGAACCAGCTGTAATTCCAGGTGGTCTTCAAAGGTAGTTCCATATAGAGTGCATTGCAATAATCAAAGTTTGAAGCGACTAGGGCATGAAGGCTATTTGAAGTAGGAATTTCTCTCATGTTCTCTCCCTCCCATCCCCCTCTCTCTTGTGCTCTACACACACACACACACACACACACACACACACAAGTTTTGAAGTTAAAATGTGGCCTTAATGTGATAGTACTTCATATTTCTTGAACTGATCCATTGCTCCCCATTGCTAGCCCATTTTCCCTGCATTCCTCAGTAAATTCTGCCATAGCCATATTTTTCTCTCCTACAGTACCTTCCCAGACCTCCTCTTGGTTCTAATAAGTCTGCTGCATTCTTTGTCTGCACCTTCTGACTTCCAGCAAGCCCCTTTATCTGTTGCTTGGAGCTTCTCTGTCTTCCTGCAGTATCAGGTTTTCTGTTTTTCTTTCATTCCACAAAGTCTCAAAATGACAGCAGTATGTGGACCAGGGTGATGCCGGGTAAGAGAATATCCCTTTCATCTGTTGCTGCTTTTGAAGTTTAAGTGCCCATTCTTACAAAGTGTTGCTTCAGGCATCTGATGCTCTTGTAAGCCTCCTCATGTTGGGAGAAAAGCAGGATGGAAACACAAAACAGAACAGAATCAAATGGAAATTATAATAAAATATTTTGATGCAGAATACTTGAGTTCATATTTCCAACTAGCCATGTCATTAATCTTAATTCCATTCCTTCCAATTAATTATCATTATCAAAGTTGGATGGAAGGGAGCTAAAAAGGTGAAGATGATGGTTATGGTTGCATATGGGAGGGAAGCTTAGATTTCATAGTCACGGCCTTCATGATACACATGCAGACTCATTTGCAGATACTTTCAATAACTATTCCATGGGAATTGCTGTCATTGGGCTGGATTTTGGAACCTCCACACTATTAGATTTCCTTCTTCCAATCTTGACTGTGGGTGACATGATAGCAGTTCCAATGTCTCAAAGAAGTTCTCCAAAACACCTGAAGGAAGGTCAAGAAGCAATGGATGGAAACTAATGAAAGAGAAAAGCAACCTAGAACTAAGGATAAATTTCCTGACAGTTAGAACAATTAATCAGTGGAACAACTTGCTTCCAGGAGGAGGTTTTTACAAAGGGTTGGACAACAATTTGTTTGACATGGTATAGGGTTTTCTGCCTGAGCAGGGGTTGAACTAGAAGATCTACACAATCTCTCTTCCAACTCTGTTATTATACTACTCTGATTCTGTAGCTACTTTGTCTATTTTTGTTGAGGAGTTGCGTTGGCGCAGTGGTTAGAATGCTGTACTGCAGACTACTTCTGTTGACTGCTGGCTGCCTGCAATTTGGCACTTCGAATCTCACCAGGCTCAAGGTTGACTCAGCTTTCCATCCTTCCAAGAGTGGTAAAATGAGGACCCAGATTGTTGGGGGCAATAGGCTGACACTGTAAACCGCTTAGAGAGGGTTGTAAAGCACTGTGAAGCAGTATATAAGTCTAACTGCTATTGCTATTTGTAAAGATGGGATTTGCAGACCTTACCTAACAATTTAAGGATTCCAAACAGTACAATTTTTATTTGTATGTTTTCTCCTTTTCTTATTACTTTGTATTCGTTGTTGTTGTTATCCTTGCTATAGTGCTTGTTTCACTAAAAAAAGAGAAGTTAGAAAAATAAATTTAAGTGGTAATACCTCAGAATCAATTGGTGGCTGAAGCAGAGCAATATCTGGATAGCTGAGAGGTGGGGGTGTCACATTGCCCTGAACATAAATAATTGGCTGAGATAGAAAGAAAACAAGTAACCACAAAGAATCATAAGTTAGAATGTTATTTGCTAGTGATGGACTTTCTGCTTCACCTCATGTGGAGATGATCCGATGAAGGCAAGTAAAAACTTCACTTTCATTTTCAGATGGTTCTGAAATCTTCAGGCTGAACTGATCTTCTCCTTATATACTTTGGAATTGGTGGTGGTGGAATTGCTACAAATTTTGAGAGTGGGAGACATTGTCAACCTACACACAGAGAAAACCAATTTGCTTCCTTAATATATCCTCTTTACTGTCCTTCCTATTTTGGTTTTCCCCAAAAAGGACTGAATGAAAATTTGAAGAATTGCCACCTGGGCTTGTGCCTGCACTTATTCCATGAATCATAAGAATTTTCATATTTAATGTGCCTGCCAAATTTAAAAAGTTTTAATATATATAAGCAGAAATTGTGTTAAGATATAAGGTGGTTTTTAATATATATAAGCAGAAATTGTGTTAAGATATAAGGTGGTTTTGGCTCTACTATCAATGCTTTCTTCACTGACTTCAGATTTCTCCCCTCCTTTTCTTTAATGGCGATGTCTCAATTGAGCATTTTTCCAGATGTCAGAGTGGGTTTTGCTCAGTGTATTTTAAAAAAATGCTTGCCTTGTATATTTTATATTTAAGTGCAGAAATGAGTGTCTCAGGAAGAATATACTTTAATTGATACAAACCAACCTTCTGGATATTGTGATTGCAGGCAGCATTTCTTTCTGCTCACTGTTTAACTATGTCACTTTGTTCTCATTTGTTCATGTGAAAAGTTGCGATACTGTAAAATAGAAGTCTGCATAATTTGGTTACAAAAAGCAAGAAAGGCGAAGAGCATAACTAGTTGAAAATATGATTCTCTATCATTTTCTATTTTGATTCATGGTTCTTTTCTCAGTGTTGATATTTGTTCTGTTGTTACTGTTACACTTATGTGCGCTAACCCTGTCAAGCAGATTCAGATTCAGATTCAGATTCAGATAATCAGAGTTGGAAGGGACCTTGTAGATCATCTAGTCCAACCCCCTGCACAAGCAGGAGACCCTACATCATTTCTGACAAGTGGCAGTCCAATCTCTTCTTGAA
>JAOYMU010000283.1:18795363-18808722 GCA_025802295.1 Psammodynastes pulverulentus
GCCCCCCAAGATAAAACACAACCCTAATGCGGCCCTCAATGAAATCAAGTTTGACCCCCTCCATTACACTCTTAGAACCTTTGGGGAAGCCATGGCCTAGATGATTGAGAATCTTCATAGACATCACACTTTTATCCTCCCGTGCCAGTGGTGGGATTGAACAGTTCACACCTATTTGCAAGAATCAGTTGTTAACTTTCTAAGCAGTTCGGAGAACTGGTTGTTGGAAGAAATCTCCTTTTGGTTTTTTCCACTTTACGGGTCTGATCCTGTAAGGAAAGCAGGAAGGAAACATTCTGGGGTTGTTTCTAGCCTAATCTTTAATGCCCTGCTTACAAAAACTTAACCCATAGAACAGCTAAAGGTTCTTGGCAGTACGCCCAGACTTACTGTCACCTGAGCTCCATCCAGTCACATGATCACTCAACCACACCTACTCAGCTGGTCATTAGGGCAGAGAACCGGTTGTTAAATTATTTGAATACCACCACTGGGCGAGGTCAATAGTAGACAGTCTTAGGTTAAAGTTTTTGGGGGTTCTGCTTAGGGGTCATACAAACCCTAGCTGGGGCAAGGTTTGTTTCTCCAAAATATTGCCCTATAATTCCTTCCTGTAAATGTTGAGCAATTGTCTTTTTGTCCAATCCTTGCTCTCATATTGGAAAAATCATCATGCAAAGTTTAGTGGGCAATGCAGTCCAGGAATTAAAATAACTTTGGGAGGAGTTGGTTTGCAGTACATTTCTTCTGCAGGAAATATGCAGTGCCTCTGTTGGGGGTAGCTTAGCTGATCTGCAATATTCGTCAGTATAAGAACTGAAGATGAAGAATAAAATAAAAATAGGGGATAATAACACAGAGCTTCTGCACTGGAGACAAATCCCGTGTGTGTCTAATCACACTTGGCTTAATAAGAAAGTATTCTATTCTAAGTATTATATTTTAAAGAGTTTTCCTCTAGTACATTACAGTTATTGTTATGGTTCATTTCACAGATGTTTAGATTGGATTTGACATTTTTATCCACCTATCATGTCCTTTTCCATGAACCTGGGGTAGGCAAATGTTGCTTGATGGTGCTACAAGTATTGTTGCAAGATATAAGATATTCCAAGTAAAGCTGCCTTCCGCAATTGACTGATAGCAATTTTGTCAAGGCCAATCATATTCAAGTGATGCTCCAGAAGTTTTGGGATTGCATCCAAGATGCCTATTAATATTGGTATTATCTTTGCTTGCTTTTGCCACAATTGTTCTACTTCTATTTGCAGATCTTTGTATTTGTATTATTATTACCAACATTGCCAAACTTCATGCTTAAAGTTTGATCAGAAGCATTTGTTTTGTTATGTGATGGTGTTAAAGCACAGAAGAGGCATCTCAGTAAATATTTCTCAATATCGATAAGAACTTTAAAAGAGTCTCTTTATACATGTTCTCTCAACATTATTGACCAAACCCAGAGAAGTGTAACAGAAAGAGGAGCAATAATTTAAAATATTTTTAATTTTCCTTTAATTAAAAGGCATGCTTAATGAAATGGCACAACAGTGATATAACAATTCTTGGCTTATTGCAAAATATTAATTGGTAAAGAAGCTAAGTTGTACTAAATGATGCTGAGAAGTCTATCTACAGTATTTTATTTATCACTTTATATACCTGTGGGAGAAGGAGTGGCAGAACTCCTGGGAGTGGGGTGAAAAGAGGGAACAGCCTAGAATCCTCACGTAGCCACAAGCAAACTAAAGCCAACCCTCCTTGAGTGCCATTGACCCTTATCTAACTCTAATCAGGTGCTGACCTTTAGATGAAAAGCTACAGCAATAAATCTGTTTAATTGAACCTTCACAGGTGGAACTGGTATGTTGTGCCTGACAGTATTCCTCCCCCCACATAAGGGATTGTAGAAGCATACATAATACTGTAATTATAACAGTAAGACAGATCTCATAATCCATAGTCAAATCCTTTGATAAATTACTATAAACAACAGTAAGTATGATAATAGATGAATTGATGACAGATCTCAGCTATCTACCTCTTAAACCAGGGGTGTCAAATTGGCAGCCCACAGCCTGGATGCATCAAGCACAGGCCACGCCCACCCTAGCTCCATGAAGGGACAAAATGTCATAAAATGTCACATAATGACGTGACACCTTGAGTTTGACACTCATGTTGTCAAATTATAAATCCAAGCCTGTTCGCATTTACAATTTGTCATAAAAGGAGGGAGAGGGATTGCCCTGACAGGGCGTCTAATTGAGGAATGCAGAAGCACATTCTTTCAAGATAAGAGGAAGGTGGAAGCCAGGCTCTGGCGTGCGGCGATGCTTTATAGGAGAATGTGATTGATGACATCCAGCCATGAATGTATTGCATTGGAGAATGTGTCTCTAGGGAGGTGGGGGAAAAACAGGGTCATAGGGGACTGTAAACTGGGTGGGTCAGATGCAGCTTCAAACAGGTCTTGCTGACATGTTGCTTCCAATTAAAAGTTTTCGAGTTTCTGAAGTTTGACTCATGGCATATGATTTATTTGGAATGACCGTTCGGAAACCTGACACGTGTCTTAAACCATTCAATTTTAAGTTTTTTTAAAAAATAAATAACATAATATTTTGTTTGTTTATTAAATTTATATGTGGCTCATCTCCCTAATAAGGTGATTCTGGGTGGCTTACATATCATAAAAAGGTAAATAGAAAAACAATTAAAAATTTAAAACTATTCAATTTTTTAAAAAATGAAACTGTGAGAAATCAGGAATCAAGGGATGGACAGTACCGGAATGAGGTCTTCTTATCCTGTCAACCACTTCCAGTGGTGAGCACCCCTTGGGGACCCAAACCAACTGGCAAAACCAAGTTTTATTACCTTCCTGGTAGCCCAAAAGGGTGGGTGCAGTTCTCCCATCCTGTGGGAGTGGCCCACAGAACTGGGGCCACAGTGGAAAATATTTTTCTCCTTCACCCCTCCTGCTGGAATTCTTTGGGGGTACGGAGTCTGTAGCAGGCTTCTACTGGTGTGAGAGGCCAGGCTAATCCCATTGGGTTCAGATACCCTGAACACATGCCACATAGGCTTTAAAGGTAATAACCAACACCGTAATTGGATCCAGAAGCAAACTGATAGCCAAAGCAGCCCATGCAATAGCTGTGTTACTTGTGCCCATAACGGTGCGCATAATTACAAGTTGTAGCTTCCAAATACTTTTCAAGGGTAGCCCCATAGTGCATTGCAGTAATCCAACCAAAAGATGGCTAAGGCATAAGTAACTGTGTACAGGTTGTCATGATCCAGGTAATGGTGTAACTGGCACACAACACAAAGTTGTATAAAGACAGCAGACATTTTACATTATTTTGGTGATTAGTTTAGCCTTTTCCAGTTCAGTGTTCCTAGATGTGTAGCCTTACGCATTGGTCTGGGACATTCAGTATATTAGTTCAGTGTTGTTTAGTAGACACTCTCTAGGCAAATATTTGTAGCTTTGAGAACAAGAGAAAGAGCAGGCAGAGTTCATTCAACATACTAACCCCAAACCCACCTTATGACTTAGTTAGTATATTGAGTGTTCCTAGCCAAAGTTTTCTAAGGCACGCTACATTTTCGTGTTTATCAATTTGCTACATGTAAGTCACAGACCTATGATTAAGCAAATTGTATCTTAATATGCTCTGTGAATCCAGATAATAGATCTCTATTTTCTCTCTAAGCTATCTAGCTCTCATAGGTTACTTCACACAACCTACTCCCCCATCAGAAGTAGACCCTGAGGCCCAAACACATGATTAACGTAGATCTGCATGTACCTTCTGAAACCACTTGAAAGCAGGATGATGGAATCTGTATCAATTTTGAATGTGGATTAATGAACCAGAAACAGTTTGCTATAATGAGTAAGTGCTGCACCTGAGCACAATTTTTGCCATTACTAAGTAAAAAAACGTTATGATGTTTCTGCTATTTTTCACCCAAGTCCAAGATCTGTATCACTGATTGAAATGACCCCTTTTATGCAGCTTTAAGGTCTGTAGTGCCTTTTTTAAAAACAACACTTAAAAATGTCCAGAATATAAATTATAATAAAACAGCAAGTTTGTGTGGAAATGCTCTATCCTTAGTCCACAGACTCTATGTGGTCCGATCAAGTTCTCTTTCAACCCAGTGGGATTCAACCTGTAGAATGTCCTGATAGATTTTGCTTCTTGTTTTACACTCAAGTCTCTTCAGTTGCAGCATCTCTGTGGTGTATTTCTTACCTCCAGTGTCATTACTGTCACTGACATAGGAAGGGAATGGACCAGTTGGACAGAAATGAAATACCTGCCAAAGGAGAATCTACAGTTTACAGGGTTTTATTCCACCTTGACAGTATATTATGTCATTTTTCTCTCTTTCTACCTTGAAGAAATGCACAGAATCAGAAATACTTAGTTTAAAATTAGTTTAATCGTAGTCAAACACACATTGAGACTGTAACAGTAGAGTGCAATTCCTCTTTTGCTGTTTTCTCTTTCAGTTTGTTACAAATAAACACATAAGGCAGATATCAACAATAAACATCAGCATATGATTTACAATCAAATAATACCAGCAATGGGATGTAACCGGCGTAACAACCGGTTCAGGAGCACGTGTGCGCACTCAAAAAACGCACATGCGCCGCTTCCCAGCTTCCTGCTGGGCTTGCTGTAAGCAGCAGTGTAAAGCGATAAAGGACAGGTAAGAATCAGGGCAGGTGGAGGGCCCAGCCCTAGTTTTAGCTTTGTTCCTCTCTGCGGAACAGAGACATCGAGTAACAACCAGATTGCGCGATCCAGCGAGACCCAGCTAGATCCCACCCCTGAATAATACCCTGAAGAAAAAAAACTCAGGGTAATAAAGTCATTTAGGTATTGCCCTAGAATAGGGACAGCTAAATTTAAATTCCTACATATCCAGAAAAGCTCACTGAATGGTAGAGTCAGTCCCTTTCTCTGAACCTGATCAATGCCACTGAATGAAGATACTATGTTTGATTTTAGCCCAGGATTCAAAATCTGACATGTTTAGCTAAAACATTTTGGATACAAACACATGTATTAATCCAGAAGATTTTAAAGAATGAAGTACAATTGAAACCAGAGCTTTTCTTTTGGGACTGATGGACAGGGAAGTAGAAAAAAAAATTCATATAACTTTGTTTCCATATGTAACAATTACAATGAGATTATTATATGCTCAAAAGTGGAATGGTTCAGCACTCACTCCCACTCCCTTCCCCGTGGACGAGTGCTTGGTAAAGATGAGGGGACATGCAGATATGGTTAAATAACTTCTTTGACTAGAAGAATGATAATATCTACATTTATGGCTGACTGGAAATGTTTTAAAGACTTTTGCATGAAACAGGAAAGATGCACTTATGACTTGTGGTCTTGATGATTAGAAAAAAATTGAGTAATAAACATGAGCATTTTATTGCAATTACAGAGTAAGAAATAACTTTGTGACCAAACTTATATTTTCTGCAAAGGAAATTGGAAGCCTTTTCTTTTTCTTTCTATTCTTTTCCCCCAATATTTTGGTCCTTCCTTCCTTCCTTCCTTCCTTCCTTCCTTCCTTCCTTCCTTCCTTTCTTTCTTTCTTTCTTATTTTTCTTTATGTGTTGGTTTTTATGTTCTCTTTAAAATTTTTAATAAAATTTATACAAGAGCCAAGATGTGAAAAGAAATTAAACATGATGCCTTAAATTTTCCTGGAGGGAAATGGGAATGGAGAATTAAATCAAGGCTTTCTCCCTCACACAAAAAATAGATATTCAGAAGAGCTTTTTAGTTCCTTTGGTCTCCCAGGAAAATAAGACATGCTCATTTTTTAAATTCATAGTTGCTTACTCTTCTAAAAATGCATTACATATGGAATTTCTGCTTAAGCAAAACAAAAAAGCAAGATTACTATTTTATAATTTATAATTGTGGCATTTCTATGAAACACAATGAAATGTTTCTATTATTCATATATGAATATTTAAAAAATAATATTGTGTTTTTAAGCTGATAGTTAAAACATTAAAAAACTTGTGTTTCTGTCAATTCTGTTCTTATCTACCTGGTCAAAAGGACACTAATAAATGGATTTGTGAACCCTCAAGTATATTCTGATCAATAGCATTTTTTTATTATTCTTAGGTAAAAGTAGAACACTGAAAAAAACATATATAAGAATTTATTAAGGTCAAATGAGAAATTAAGAACACAGATTTAAACTCCTGGTCAATGATCAAAATAAAGTTTTTATCTTCTTTCAGATTTAAACTATGTTAAATTATTGAAAATAAAAATACAGAAAGTTACAGAAGGCTGCACCAAAATCTTTTCTTCCCTTAGTGATTGACTAACATCATTGAAAGCTCAAAAACAGGACAGGAGCACATTAACATTATTCAATTTGTTTTCCAGAAACTGGGGAACATCAGTTGTCCTCTATAGCCATTTTAACTACCGGTAGTAGCATTTGAAAGTTGTATATTTCAAGGTGATCTCTGCATTCCACTTGTAACGGACTGTGTAATAACCCTTGGGAGATAGGAAGAAGAGCCACAGCCTAGAAAACAGTCCGATGAAAGAAATCTGAGTCCAAGTAAGGAATAGGGTTAGAAAAAGCATCTCACAAAAGATCCTCCCTAGTTTATTTTATTTATTTATTTTGTTTGTCAAGCATGTATGAGAAAACAAGTATGAACATAATGTATAAATATATAAGTATAAACAGGTATAAGTATATACATAATAAATGAGTACGAATAAATGGATAAATGGGAGCAGTAGGACAGGGATGGTAAGCACGCTGGTGCGCTTATGCACAGACCTCTTAGGAATGGACTGAGGTCCACAGTAGACAGTTTAAGGTTAAGGTTTTGGACGCTTGAGGATGTAATAACAGAGTCAGGTATTGCGTTCCAGGCATTGACCACTCTGTTGCTGAAGTCATATTTTCTGTAATCGAGTTTGGAGTGGTTTACTTTGAGTTTGTATCTATTGCTTTCCCGTTTATTATTGCGGTTGAAGCTGAAGTAGTAATTGACAGGTAGGATGTTATAGCAGACAATTTTGTGTATTAAGCTTAGGTCAGACTGTGGGCGGCATAGTTCTAGGTTGTCCAGGTCCAAAATTTCAAGCCTGGTAGCATAAGGTATTCTGTTGCGAGCAGAGGAGTGGAGTACTTTTGTGAAATACCTCCGGACGCATTCAATTGTATTAATGTCCGTTATACAATATATAGTTATATAGTTCTCTGGAATCTAAAGACAGGGGGTGGGGTGGGGGGAATGCTTGTAAGATTCTGTTAGTGTAACCTTACAATAAAGATAATATCAGTATCTGTTAGTTTTGGCCCAGACTACCTTAAAGGGTTGATACCACTATAGGATATTTCTAGATGGGTGAAACAACAGTGCTTCAAGGAGTGAGGCATTACATTTTTCTCTGTGTTGTTGTTTTTTTTAATTCACTGTTTCTGATGCCTTCCTTTTATAAAAGAAATGCAAAATACTAGTTTTCAGCATGGTTGGACTGGATTTTTAAATATACAATTATTTTTCCAATTGGAAAAAAATCAGATTGATGAGGTAATTCTGGCAACTGAGTATGATGCAGTGATACAACTGCAGAATCTGCTTTTTTTTTTTTTTGGCTAGAAAAGTTTTATAAAAGAAATATTATATCAGCAGATTATAGTTCAGACTAATTTAATTGAAATTTGACATAAAAATCCATAGCCCGGGTTTGTAAATTTTATTCAACCATGCATATTTCTATTCAAGTTTACATTTTGCAGTTGTTTCATTCAATTACACAGACATAATTGATAATGTCACTATTGCAAATTTCTGTTCAGGTCATGACACGCTAAGTATAGGTTATTCATATGTTTAAAGGATGTGCATTCAAGACATCTTTTCATACCTGCATGTATTTTTAAAACACAAAAACTACTTTTAGCATTTAAGTGGTAACATTGCAAAGGACCTTAAACATTTGATTTCAAATTGTGACTAGGATTTATTCCTTGGTGCCAAATGCATTGTTCATGCTAAAAGAAAGAAAATATAATTTATCTTAAACGGTTTGAGATAGATTTAGAAATTAATATACTGGAAACATATAACCATTTTTTAAAGTGATTTCTTAGTCTTAATTTTGAGACTTTACGTAGATAATAAATAACAGCTATGTGGCTCCAATACATAGTACAAGTATTCTTTGACTTACGACAGTTAGTTTAGTGACTGTTCAAAGTTACAACAGTACTGAAAAAAGTGACATGACCGTTTTTCACACTTATGACCATGGCAGCACTCCCATGGTTGTGTGATCAGAATTCAGATGCTTGGCAACTGGCATGTATTTATGACAGTTTTAATGTCCCAGGATAATGTAAACACCTTTTGCGACCTTCTAATAAGCAAAGTCAATGGGGAAGCCAGATTCACTTAATGACCATGGTACTAACTTAAAACAACAGTGATTCACTTAACAACTGTGGCAAGAAAGGTCATAAAATGGGGGAAAACTCACTTAACAACTGTCTTACTTAGCAACATAAATTTTGGGCTCAGTTGTGGTCATAAGTCGAGGACTACCTGGAGTAGACTTTTTGGAAAGCATACAGAGATAAAGCCTTATTTGACTTTCTTATGAATTTGAGAGAAAATAAAATCTTAGATGTAATATGATTTTATCTTGTTGCATGCCTTTTGAAAACACATAGACTTTTGTATTGCAAAGTTCACTTCAATTCATTTGCTTAAAGCAGCAATATTGTTTTCTCTTTGATATTAGAACAATCCATAGGTTTCTTTAATTGTACATCTTGAGTCTAGAGAAAGGTATTCATTTATTCGTATTTATTTATTTATTTATTTATTTTTCTCTCAAAGGCTTATCCCATGGATAAGGAAAAATGTAAAGGTTTTTCAAAAACGTGTATTTTTTGCCTTGTTGGTTACACAAAAGCCTTTTTTCTGTATACATCACAAAAATCATGGATAGTTTTTAAAGCTGTACGCACCAGATCACTTTTTCTGCTTATTTGAACAATTTGCACAAAATTCAGAAACCCAGTCTTTAGGAGGACTGTAGACCAAGTGAGTAGTTCAGAACTGATATTGTGTATGATGTTATTTACTCCAGTGGTAAATACTGTATATATAATTTTCTTGGTTACTTAGAAAGTTCCTTTTAGAGAGGATAAAAAAATCAATCAATGGTTAGCTGTTATATTTAATATGCTATCTATCTCATTTATTTCCAGCAAAGGTACAATATTAAATAACTGTACAGATATATAAAAAGTAGAAAAATAAGACTGATGGATTAAAATAAGATCATCTTACTGTATAGAACTGAAGGCGATTTATTTAATAATGAATCATAGCCCTGCAAACCATATGGAATCCAGATGTCCCTTAAGGCTTCTTAAAGGTATTAACCCTGAAATTAATGAAGAAAGTATTTTAGACTAAACAAATGAGAAACATAATTGATTTTTTAAAAGGAAGCATGAAATATGATTTCCTTTATACAGTAATTGAAATGTATTTTTACTATAAGAAGATGTACATCTTCTTATGTACAATCGGTAATCAAAAGAAAACCGAGAAAAACTGTATGGAAAACAGAACAAAACAAAATATTATCCTTCTTCCCATTGCTTGAAACAATGTATTTGCAGAGTGCTTTTCATTCTATGTGTCATTCAGCCTGTCTTATTTTTTCCTACAGTGTTTGCTAAACAAAGCTTGAAGATTCTTTGATAGGAAAATAATCAATCCTGATGGCTGGTGTGGCTTCAGTTGTTGATTATTTTTACTGTAAAACTTTGCAAAGCACATGTTCCAGACTTATAAAAATAAGACAAAACCCAAGTCCCAAATCATAGGCCACAATAGAAATATGAGTCCTATAGAGTTTGCCTAGTGGGATTCTGTCTACAGTTTCATTGCAAATCTTGTATCGTACAATAATATTTTTTAAAACTATGTTCCTCTGCCAACAATTGAAGATTTATTCCAGTGTTGCAAGGAAATATGTTTTCTCCCCTATTGTGGGCAAAATAAAACTGTTGAATTCTTGTTCCACACATTTTCCAATCATGTTAATTATCTTCCTCCAACCAAAGTACTTTTTAAGTGTACATTTAATACAGCTGTTTATTTACTATCAAGTCTAAGCAGACTTTAGCTCAGTAGAATTTCAACGGCTATCCTGTGGATAAGTCCCCCCACCTCCATTAAATCTTTACAGAATATAATTCCAGGATGCATTGCTTGGCTTTCAAAAGAGATTAAAATAACATTCCAAGAATACCAGTAGCTGATAAAAATGTTGAAAAATGATTTACAGAAATTCTTTCTAAAAGAGAGATTGAGGAGAGAGAGAGAAAGAGAAATGATAATGAAAGGCAAAGCTTTCCTATTTTGAAAATTAATGATGGTTTATAAATGTCACACAGTCAGCATCCTCATAAATTTCAGACAAACCTCTATGCATAATTCTGGACATTAATATGTAGCAGTCATAGAATCTTGCTTCTGCTTATTATAGTAATGAACCTCAGATTGACCTTAAAGCATGTGATATAATGAGGTGGCTTTGTCATTACAATAATTTCATTTAATTTTAAGCATCTTTAGAAGAATTCATTTTAAACTCCTAGAAGGGAGAGAAAGATTGCTGTTTCAGAATATTTTTCAGTTTTTAGCAGCTAGTCAATTGTCCTACTTAAGGCTGAGGAAGATGTTGTCTTGATTTACTCAGTACTGTAGCCCACAGAAACCCATATTCTATTCTGTGTGAATATTTTACATTTCCTACACCTTGCAGTACAGACCTCGTTTCCTGAGATTGAAAATAGCAATAGCACTTTGATTTATATACTGCTTCACAGTGCTTTACATTCCTCTCTAAGGGATTTACAGAGTCAGCATATTGCCAATGTTTCCCAATTTTGCTCATTTGTTCATATTTAAAAATAAAATAGAAATAAATAAAAACAGACCCCCAGAAATATCTTCAAAAGAAAACTACGAGTTGCTAGTTGTAGGAATATCGTGGTAGCTTTCTCTGTCCCTGAAGATCCCATGACCAGTGCCTAGAGGTCTTAAAACATCAGAAAGTACTAAATATTGAAACCATTCCTAGGTCTCTTGACTGTCTTTTGTTTGTAGTAATCACTCCTTCTGGTATCAAATCCAGGACATGAATGTTCAAAACATAGGACCAAAAATGGAGCTACTGAAAAAGAAGTGGGATCTACCATTATTCTCAAGAGATTCCTCCAGTGCATTACAGTGTTGCAAAGGATGAACAAAAAATGGGTGGGGTGTGAGAATAAAACCAGGTAGCAAATGTTAACCAAAAAGAAAAGGAAACAAGGCAGTGGTGTAATTGGTATTCTGGAAAAGAGCATGGCTGATTGACTGAAATCCAGGATAGGGATACATTTGTGAAAAGATGAAGCTATATACTATAGTATTTTCTTCAATTCAGAATATCTTATATTTCTCTCCTATATAGGGAAACTTCTGAAGTACAGTAAATTAGGGAAAGTAGCACTGTAGGGAAAACACCAAGCCTTACATATGGATTAGATTGCAGCCATACCTTTTGTGTTATGTTATAGAAACAAAAGAAAAGATAGGGATGTGTGGAAATATCACATCTATCTGTGTTAACAATTGATTTGTTCTCTCATTTTATGAATTGTATGCTATATTGTGATGTTTACACCTCGTTTTAGGGCTTCTCCTATGAATTACTGAATTAATGAAGTTTCATTATTTGGAGTATCATTGTGTAAGTCAGACAAGTCCAACTGTGGACTTGTGGTTTGCATGTAGCCCTGGACAGATAGTAATGTGGCCCCACAAGATTTTAATAAAAATATAAAAAATAAGAAATATTGTTATTTACATACATTAACTATATTATATATTTTATATGTTGCCCAAGACAATTCCTCTTCATTCAATATGGCCCAGGCAAGCCAAAAATGGGGACAACCATGGTGGATGCCATAACTACATTCATGAGTGAAAAAGAATGCTTCTTAATGCCTAGTTAAGAACACTGAAGCAAGCATTTATATTTAGTCTTCCTAAAATATTATTATCAGTATCATTGAAACTACAGCTGTACAATAAAGGCATGGAAACAAGTGCCATTGAATGAAAACTTCATTTTGTGTTTTCATGCGCAGAATACTGTTGCAAGTATGGTTTGCATGGAAAGCCAACAACTATCCTGCACAGTCTGTCACAAATATATCTTTCCACAAGGAAAGCTGAGAAGTGATCAAAAGTGGGAGGAGGGGAATACTCTAAATATATTGAAGTGGATACAGTAAATAATTCCATAGTGTGTCTAGTAAAATTTATAAGACTCTGTACAAGCTTTCACTAAAATCTGAAGTTATAAAGCTAAGATACAAATTAAAATATCGAGAAGACTGTCACTGAGTCAAACTGAGAAAATAAGATGTCCAATTGTGAATCTCCAGAAAAGATGATTATCAAAAGAAGAATTTTTTTAGCATGTGTTGATTTATGTTATAGATGAGATCAATTTTAGAAAGGTTCCTGTAATTTAAATAGAAATAAGATTTTGGTATAGTGGGAAAAGCCATGACCAAATTATCTCTATGCCCACTAAGCCTGCTGCTCATGTGCTAATCAATCGCTGGTGGTCTTTCAGATAAAGAATATTTTCAGCAGAGATTGCCCTCAACAACTCTTCAATTTTAGACTGTTCTCTGTACAGCTGTGAGAATTGAGCGTCAGAGTCTCTCAAAGTAAAGGTATTACTTATGTAAACCACCAATGGTTGCCCAATTCCAAGTCCAAAAAACACAGAGTGAAAAGTCCATTAAACAATGGGAAGAATGGTAGGAAAAAGCATAAGAAAGGAAATAAAAAAGAAATTGTAGAAGGCAGTGAAGTTTTTCCATAAATTCTTTGTAGTATACTATAAAGATTCTTACCTTGTCTGAAGACTTTCATCCAAGTGGGAGCTTAGATAATAGTCATGCTGTGCTGAACTGAACATCTGGGAAATATATCTGAGAACTTGCTAGCTCAGAGCCAGACAAGAGTACGTGAAGGCTATATGAAGAATTAGCTTTATATATACTATACATTGAAAAGTTGTACTTTTCCAATCTTTCAGATTTCTTTGTGTATAGAGATATAATTCTTTGTATCTAGAGATATACAATTTTTTTTGATAAGGTTAGTTCAGTTAGTTCACTTTATTGTCATTGTACCTCATACAACGAAATTAAATACCTTCTTCAGTGTACATGAATATAAAA